>JAVCKT010013781.1:0-13352 GCA_032273925.1 Rhynchotus rufescens
TGTGCAGGGGGGTTGGACTTGATGACCTCTGAGGTCCCTTCCAACCTTGGGCATTCTATGATTCTATGATTCTATGACATATTGCTAAAGGAGATTTTTTTCTCCTTTTGGTATGTATATGTGGGTCTCATGAGCATTTGGCAAATAATGCAACATATCCTTCCAAGAGTAGAATGGTACTGGAGTATTCATATAGCAAAAATGAACGTTTTTAAATGAAACTCAGTCACACATGGATCATTGCATGCACAGAAAGAGTTTACTTCTCTAGAGTTCACACTACTCGTGGAAATTGCCTGTAGGGAAGGTGTGAAAGTAATTTTATTATATATCTTCGTAAATCAAAATAAAAGATTGAAACAGGTTTGCTGCATCCATTCTCTGAAGGCGCATACATATTTAGTCAAATATTCACAGCTAAATCTCTGGAAATAATGGATTATTCCTCCAACAAACAAAGATGAAAACCAGGTCAGGTAGATCTGAATTGTTTCATTCAGTCCAACACAAAAGTTTTTCTTTGGAGGAGAGATTTTTTTCCCATTCTTGCTTTTGAGATTTTGCTCCATTTCTGAATGCCATTTAAAGCAGACAAGCCCAGAATTATTTTGCAGCTTTCAAATAAAATGCTTTGACTTTTTCGAAAGAAACGTTGTAGTAAAAATGTTAATAGAAAGCACTGCTATTTCTGAGTATTTTTCCTCTCCTGGATTCAAATGAAATTATTTCTTGACTTCAATTTGAAATGGCAGAGTTTTGAGGCAGGAATAAGGTAACTATTTATGGCAAGTTTGATATTAAAACAAGTTTTATCTCTTTTCATTAGAAACTCTCCATGTAAGTTATATTTTTACTCTTTCACTATTGTTTCTGACAAAAAATTTGCTAATGTGGTTCTCACTTTTAATGGTACATATGGTTTTATTGCAGCCAGGGAAAGTCTGGGAAAAGTAATCTGCTTTTTCCATATTTAGACATGATACCACTTCTTAAATATTTCAGAGGAATGATTATCAAAAGTTACTATTTTTGTAAAGGTACTATTTTAAATAAAGACTCCTCAGAAAATAAGAAAACTTAGCAAATTGTGCAATATAATGTAAACAACAGCAGCATCTTGTAGGGTCAACTCTTTGCTAAAGCTTTAGAAATTTGAAGAAGCATTAGAATTTGGGAGGGGTTGGCTATTTGACTTTCTGGAAACTAGGAAATTCATACAAGAAACCTTACAATTTTATTTGTTCTGTAGCAGTCACTCCAGAGTGAGTGAAGTTGTGCATTAGCTTGTGTGACCACTAAAGTGACAGCAGTCACAACGCCTTCCAGTGATTTAGGGCTTTGAAGTGTATACTGGACTCATAGGATGATTTTCATCAGCTTTTACTGAATTAAATTAGTAGACAAGCAGACTACATTCACTAATTTGTTGTTTTTCAGTCTCCATCCCTGTATGATCTCATCAGTCAATGAGAAAGAAGCATAAAAAGAATACC
The DNA here is from genome assembly GCA_032273925.1 of Rhynchotus rufescens. Lineage (NCBI taxonomy): Eukaryota > Metazoa > Chordata > Aves > Tinamiformes > Tinamidae > Rhynchotus > Rhynchotus rufescens. The sequence continues at coordinate 1,494 of JAVCKT010013781.1, forward strand.
CCAAATGAATTCCCTTTCAATAATCTATTATAAAAATGCTGAAGTCATGTCAAAATAATCATGAACATAGGTAACAAAATTCAAAAGTAATTTTCCTGTTGACACATAACACTTTATTTTGACTATACATATAATGAGCAGATATCACTGGCATAAAAAATTATGTAAAATTGAGGGTTTTATGAATGAGTCAATTGTAAGGAAGTGAAAACAATGCACCCCCTGTCTCCCTTCAATAAAGCACTTAATGTCCTACTGACACTGATACACTGATATTCTGAGAGTCTCATACTTTGGCTCTTTTCCTTATAGGTTCAAGTGCTGGAAGAATGTAATTAAAGGGAAATCTGACTTTTTACAGAGTTAACACATTCTCAGAATTTCAGTTACCATAAAACCTCACAGCCCAAGAATGAAAAATCAAATAAATAAAAGACAGACTATTATTTTTAAACACCTTGCAATTTTAAGCTCATCTCACAGTTTTAGAGGGCCTAGTTCCCTTCCTAGGAAGGAATTTCAAACACTGCAGCTCTTTCTTTTCCTTCTGCAGATTCCAAAAATTTTCACTGTACTAGTAGATTCCTGGAGTTCCCAGCCTGCACAGCCTATAAAAAGTTATATATGACAGGTTATTATGTCCTATTAAACAGGGACACATTTTATCAGAGAGACCCTCAGAACAGCAACATGCTTTGCACTCTACAGCTTTAGTGGAAACCTCACTAAAGTATAATTTCCTATACATCTGCACAGTGGCATGTGATTTATATGCTCTGACTTTTTTATCTCTCATCTGAAAGGTGCTGATTTTTCATATTCTCTCTCTCTCTCATGAAATATTTCCAGACTTCAGGCAAAGGGATGCATGAGCAAGCAAGGCCTTCTCTCCTATGGCTCTGAATTGTGCTGCGAAATATGGCTATGTATAATAAAGTGTTAGCTGTGAGAGAATGTTTTCCTGGGGGTGGAAATTCTCTCTCCCCCACTCTACCAGATCTCATAACTGTGCAGATTCATTGGTGTCTAAGAGTTCATGCTTTTATCTTTCTTCCATTCCACTTGTAGGAATTGCTTTGAAACCCTTACCCTCTTTCTGATTTGACTGAATATGGCCAAGAGGGGAGAATATTGTAGAAGAGGGAAAAAAAAAAAAAAGATGACCTAATACATCCTTTTGCTGCAAAAATAGGAGAAAAATACTACCCTCCCATCCTCCGCACATTGTAATCTGTGTTTTTCTTTTTTTTTCCCTATTACTTTAATAAGTTCTAACCACTTTCTGTAGAATAACTGTTTATGGCACTATTTCAGTATTTAACTTTTGCAATGTTCTTGTAATCATTTTGCTTAGTGTTTTCAATCAGTGCTATAGGTAGAGATTTGTCCATAAAAAAACCCTGAAAAATCCAGTTAATTAAGCCGATATGAGTAACTCATATTTCCCCTTCTGCTGTGGAAATTTGGATTTTTCAGCATTACCTTTCATCCATCATCTGCCTGCTCCTCCATCTCTGTTTGATTCATCTGAAATTTCTTACAGCTTTGTCTTGCTGTCACTATCCAAAATAATTGTGTGCCATCTGCAAATTGCCATGTGCCTGTCTATCTATTTCCCTTGTTACCAATAAATTATTTGTGTTTTTATAGCTCAGGCTAGACTGAGATTCCAGAATGTGTATAGCCTTTCCCTGGCTCAGGTTGTCTTAGAATAACCCTAGTTTCCCATTCATTATACAGCAAATAATCCATTCTTGCCTCTCAGTTGTTTTGATCACTTAATTTCTTATCTTTGATAGTATTTAGTCTCAGAGTTATTTTCTTTCCTTGATGGTTAGAGTGATTGGACTTTGTCAAAGGTATTTAGTAAATTCAAATATATAACTAGCCTCTTTTCTACTAACACTAATTGATTTACACTACTAGAGATTCTAGCAATTTAAAAGAAACCTATTTTTGCATTACAGAAAGCTGGTTTGTCCCAGTCGTATTACTTTTATCTTGTTAAATGTATCTGGCACAGATTTTCTAATGTGTAATTCCCAAGATCACCTCTAGTGTTTCTGAAAAGATGCATAAATATTTGCTGCTATCCAGTCTGCTGAATATAACAGTTGTGATATTGCACATTTTTGTTAACACCATGAGCCACTTTATTCTGTATAGTTCCATATGATTGGTACACCTGCAAAAAAGGGAGTGTTTTTTTTTTTTTTTATCTCACCTTTCTCTGCTTTTACAAATATCCAATCCAGTCAACTCTCATTTGTCAAAAAACTAAATTATCCCTGCTGCAAATTTCCTACAGTCTCTGGAAAACAGAGTGGGTCAAACTAACATAGTTCTTTGCTTCCAGGTCCAGATATTACCCCAGATGCACATCTTAATTGCAGGGAGCTGTGGGGAGCCTGTTTTGACCTCTGTGCACCCATACAGAACTGGCAGAAGTGATTATTGAGGGCTAAGCAAAGATTATGAGGAGAAGTGGGTGGTAGATGTCTTCTTTATGATCTTAGTACTTCAGAAAAAAATGATGAAACTGCATGAAACACAATGGGAATACAGAGGGTCAGCTTGGATCCAGAGCTGGAGCTAAATTAATTAGTCCTGTCACAACCTGAAATCCCCATGTTTTTCCTCATCCTTCCTTATGTAGTATTGATGAAATGAGTAGGAAGTGTGAATGTCAGGGAGGCACAGAAAGGCAAATTGAAAAAGAAAAAAAGAAAAAAAAAGAAAAAAAAAAAGAAAAAAAAAAGAATGTATGAGAAATAATATAATTTCTATTCTTCTTTATCTTTTGTTAGAAAGTTGTTTCTAACTTTGTTGCTCTGTTGTTCTTGCCCAAAACTATGTCCTCAACAAACTAGCCTTCCTTCCTTGCCGCTGACATGTGCTTGAGTAATTCGAGAGAAAACCACACATCTAACAGGTCAAAGGAAACCAGTCATTGCTTTCCAGCAAGTCTTGGGGAAGAGAAAGCACTTCTAGAGCACAAGGACTTTCTTGAAATTTTGTGCTTTGACATCCCATGAAGTGGGCTTGACCTGCTAGAGAGCTGCTCTGTAGAGAGGTACCTGGGAGTCCAGTTTGACAACAAGTTAGCCCTGGGCCAGCAGTGTGGCCTGGTGGTCAAGAAGCCAAGTGTGGCCAATGGGATCCTGGCCTGCATCAGGAGGATGTTACCAGCAGGTTGAGGGAGGGGATCCTGCCTCTCTCCTCAGCTCTGATGAGGCCAAGCTCTTCTTAGTGGTGGCCAGTGGCAGGACAAGGGGCAATGGGTGTAAGCTGCAACACAGGAAGTTCCATCTCCATATGAGGTGGAACTTTACTGTGACGGTGACAGAGCCCTGGAACAGGCTGCCCAGGGAGGTTGTGGTGTCTCCTTCTCTGGAGGTCTTCCAAACTCCCCTGGATGCCACTCTGTGCCACATGCTCTAGGTGTCCCTGCTGGAGCAGGAAGACTGGACTAGATGATCTCTACAGGTCCCTTCCAACCTTAACCATCCTGTGATTCTGTGTAAAGATATGCCACTGTGGACCCCAGGGCTTTGCAAAGGATCCTGGAGCACACAACCACAGCACACTACAGTGCTTTCCACCAGATCACTTAGAAGTCAGGCCGTTCCAGAAACATTACACACACACACACACACATTAATATCTACAGCATGCTATTAAGAAATATTATGGAGAACTTGAGTTAGGCTTTGTACCCATTGAGAATCTTCTATATTATATCCAGTAAATCAACAAACATAGGAGAAGAGTGTTTGTAAGGAAGAGAGGAGGAGATGTTATCTCCCTGCTGACAAAAGGTCTTCATCAGTATTGCTATATTAGGTTTCCTAGTGGAGCATTTATCCTACTATAATTAAGAAAATACAATTTTACAAACCAACATGGTGTAAATTATGTTGAAAAACCCATCTGAATGAAATTATATTAACACTCATCAACTCATTTCAACACATGTGGAGAATTAAGTCAAGGCCATTAATTAATTAACACATTAAGCAGTGGTAAGCTAAAGGGTTATCTTCTACACTGAGTAATCATGGCAGACCCTTACCATTTAGATGTCTCTAACTAAAAATAAACTCCATTCCTGGAACCAACTTAAATTGTCACTGTTTTGATTTGCTCAAGAAAAGGTACATATTGCATTTGTTTGAATGTTTCTCAACCAGAGACATGCAAAATGCTGATTCTAATGGTGAAGAGAATAATAAGATGGCACTTATCTCTGTAATTCAGCCTTTAGATATGAGCATCTCCAGCTAAAGAAATTATAAAGGCATTATAAAACAATTAAAAAAAAAAAGTGGAAATAATTTAATTGGAAGGAATATACACAGGAGGTCCTATTAATTTCTTCCCAATTGTATTGTGTTTAGCCCTCGTAACTCCATGGTTTTGCACCATTTAAACCTTTTGCTTCTGTACAATGCTTATGACAATGGAGCCCTGATCTACAATCACAACCCATGGGTAATACTAGAAGCTAAATTATCATCATCATTCAGATTGAATTAAGAGGCTTGGAAAGAATGTGCATCTAGGGAGGAATCTTTGGACCAGTCTTGCTTAGATCATTACTGATGGCTGTAATGAGAAGGGCAGTGGAATATTTGCTTTGATGTATTCAGGGGCCTATAAGGACTGCACTAATAACCCGGTCAATAATCCTGATGTAGCAAAACTCAGATAATCTGAGCTGTGTTACAGGAGAGCGACAAATTCTATCGTCTCCCAAACCTCTCATTTTATTATCAGATAAGATTAAAAAAAAAAAAAAGAATTTAAAAGAGTTTATGGCTTACATGTCTTAGAAAAATCAAAGGAAGATGTATTCCTACTTAAATTAGGCTGAAACCTACTTTTCCCAGAAGCCTGAATATAAAAGAATCCTGCTTTTCAAGATTATATATAAACACAACCGTCGTCCCCAGATTTAGCAGCATTTGGGAAATTTTCACTTATCCACCCACACATGATCTTACTGACATCTACAGAGGTCACCAACAGACAAATCTGTTCTGCCATGTTTGTGTTTCAAATAAGGGAGCGATACTCACAAGTCCCAAATTTTAGGCAGCAAAAAATGCTTAGAGGCTATATTCATCAAGATTTCCTCCCTCTGCAGTACCCAGTGGCAATGCAATGAACAGCTACTATATGGGCTAAGCCTCTTTTTGAATATTAAATTATCAAACTTCAAAAAAAATTAATTAGTATCTCACCTACTTATCATCTTCCAGTGATGCTTCTGCTACAATTATGGCACTATGTTGCAAGCAATTTCAACTTGTTTGACTAACTTGAGTAAAACCTGGACTCCAAATGCCAGAAAAAAACTATATTAAGATGAGTCTTGCTGAATTAACAACAAAAAGGGTGAGTGGATCTTAGTGACTGCTGAGATATCAAGTTTATGTCAGATACTGTGGTTTATTCACCTCTAATATTAGCACTCTGTCAAGAGAAATATGTTTAAATAGTACTACAGAGATACCAAGGGTTTGGGTGTGAAAAGTTAAAGAATTGCTAAGTTAGATGAGGCTGTCTAATTGCTTGGTAGAAAAACATCAACTTCTAAACTTTTCATATAAATTGCTTATCTTATTAATAGTTTGTGCCCTGATTGCCTTTCCCCAAAGCTGCCTATAGACACATGCAAGCCTGGGCTGAATATTCCTCAAGATGCTTCTCTTCCCTGATACATGTCACATAGCTCCAAAGTGGCTCAGGTTCCCACCTAGTTGAGGAGGACTGCAGTAAAACACAGATGAGAAAATGACAGTGAACCCGGTTGTTGATCTATTCCACTTTTGCAAAGATGATTAAAAAAATAGTTGAAGTCGGCATACGGAAAAGTACCACAGGACCAAAAGGACCTGTGTTTCAAATGACTCTACAAATGGGTTGAATGTGTAGACTTTTCAGATAATTCTAGTCTGAAAGATGAATCCATGCTGGGAAACTACATCCTGCTTCACTACAGCTACAGATTTTAAAAAATAAAAATACATATAAAATAAAAAAATAAAGGACTTTGTGAAACTCTTCAAAGGAGGAAGATATGTCCCCAAAGCATAGATATTCACAAGCCTCCTAAAGCATTAATCCTGCAAATTCTCAACAGGCAAAGTGCTGCAGGGAGAGTCGGGGAAGCAACTACACTTTTCCAAAGGGAATCCCCACGCTCGGAGTCGATAAGAGCAATAAGATGCTGACATACTAATGCCCTACCATGCTGCTTAACACTCTTTTCTACAGATTTTAGAAGGGAAAATACTGTCACAATGCCCAGCCTGGTTGAGTTTTGCTTTTGTCTATACATGCAGTTCCATTTCTTTAGCAAGGGTCAAGTATTCAGTTGTCTTTGTCACCTACCTTACACTCTGAAATAGAGAATTAAAATTCAGTTGTCACAATATCTTTCTGAGATCATTTTCAGGAACGAAAATCTGTCTTGAATATTTCAATTGAAATGATTTTAGTCTTTTTTTTCAGACATTCTTAGATATTACAACTATTAGTAAAGTATCAGGCAAGCATCCCCTGCTTTTCTGATCCTTGTTCATTCACGTTTACCTTAAGTCAACATCAACATTTCAGGAATACTGAAAAAAAAATACTTTTCAAAATAGCATGTAAAATGATATGTCTTCTTTAAAAAATTAGGAAAATAACCCAGTGTCAGCTGAATTCTTTAATTCAGCTCAGATTTGCTGCAAAATAGTAAGGGGAAGCATCAGCCCTAGCATCTTTTAAAGGCAAAGCAGCAGCATTTTGAATGTGAAATTAGCTGCAAGGGTGGCCCTCAGAAGATGGCTAATGACATTAATACTCCTAGGGTATTGATAACTTTGTGATAGTCTGACCAGTTCCCAGTGATATCAGTCTTTATGCTCATATGTTATTTTCTTTCACTATTTTTTTTCCTTGCTTGGATTTTGCCCATCTATTTGATCAAAGACACAATTTGTGACACTGACTTCAAAGTAGAAATTTATCTGTTGAAAACACCATTAGTCTTTCCACCCTTTCCCTCATCATGTTATCAATTATAATAATTTTATTAAGTTAATTAGTGAGTTTTAATGAATATTTCTGACTTGGGAGCACCAGCTTTGGGATCAGCCACTGATGGCTGATCAAATCCAGTGCAGAAATTCAGCAGATGTTTATTATTATGGGAGTAAATTTTGGCTTTGTAGGGGGAAAAAGAAAGGTACATTTTCCTTAAGAATGCAAATATTTTCTCCACTTCAGCCTAAAAAAAATAGCCTATTGCTCTTAAGTATGTAGGGGACTTCTCCTGTTCAAGTATGGAGGATAGTAGATGCAATACCATGTGCTTGGCTCTGTAGGTTGAAATCAATTGCACCTGCTGCTGCTCAGAGCTTCAGCAAATCTCAGCAGAATCGAAACAGACTTAAGCGCAGCTCTTTTTGGTGGAGTCACTAGACTTGATAACATTTAAGTGTATTTTATCTCACTTTTGCTTGGGAGGGGAGAAAAAAACACTTCCAGCAACAAAAGAAACAAACACCGTAAAGAACAAGAAATACAGGGGAGAGACAAACATGTCTCCTTTCTCTTAGAGCAACCCCAAAAAAGCAAAATGATCAATAAATAAAGAATTGCTTTACACAGGAAGGACATCAGACATCAGTTACTGGTACAACCTGGTACTTTGGAGGTGGTTTGAGGTATTGACAAGATCCATGTATAGGGGTATGAACAGCTGTAACAGAGAAGTGAGGAAAATAATACATGGGTAATAAGGGAATAGATCCCAAAGGTAATTCTGAATGCAGAAGAAACAACAAGAAAAAAGGTTTGTTTAATAAATATGGAAAGGAAAAAGAATAGTATGGAGGCAGAAGAGAGAGCAAAAGGTACCATAGGGGTCAGGTAAAGTCAGTGGACAGTGAAGGACTAAGAGAAGTTATTGGAGTCACCAAGCCTGCTGGTTGTGTGGGGTCATTTCAGCTGCACCAGCTGCAGTGGCAATGTTATCTTTAAGAGATTATCAGAAAACAAGTGACATAATGTGCTGAAGTACATGCACTGCAGAGAGCAAAGAGCAAGAAATAAAAGTTTCCCATTTGAAACTCTCCCTGAAAAGACTCAGCTCTCTCTACTGATACTAACAAAATGATGATAATAACAATAATTACAATAATAACCTCTAAAACTCGTATTTAGACTATATTCTTGAAAACGGCTTGATGGTAATAGCCAGGAATATCTTTTTTTTTTCTTTTTTTCTTTTTTTTTTTATAATGCCAGAAAGCTGGTTTCCTAACTGCTACACACACTGCAGCAATATATTGCAACTATGTGACTGAAATAAGAGCCATGGGAAATAAAAGCCTGAAAATTAAGCTCTTAGAAACAAAACAGGAATTAGACTAAGCATTTAGCAGTCAGGCTGCAGTGATGTTCATCCTCTAGCTTTGAAATAAATAAATAAAGAGATAAATAAATTCCTCTTTGTGCTGGAGGCGGCAGTGCAGAGACTGCTTCTGCTGTGTGCAACTCCCGCCTTACACTGAATGAAGTTAAAACATTTTTCACATACCAATACTTCATGAAAAGTATCAACACATATATCTCCTATGGACAGAGTGAATTATGAGTATATTCCTTGGGGAAAACGCATTGCAGAATTTTAATTCTTCACTTAAAATGCAGAGTGCATAAGTGTCATTTCTAAGTGCCAAATTTAGGGGCACAGCAACTGCTTAATTTTAGGGAAATAACTGGTGTTAAACTTTTCCGACCTCTCTGAGAAAAAAAAAATCCCTCTTATTTTAGGAAAAAAGTTGTTAAATTAAACTTTTCCTCAGAAGGGATTAGAAGGGAGGCTTTAAAAAGTGGCAAAAATGGCTATAGATATACTTTTACACTGGTATTCCTAGAAACAAGGGAAGGAAGCTGAGACCAGTCTCATGACTATAGCATCCAGGAGGCTTTCCACTCCTTAATATCATAAATCCTAATGTAAAAAAAAACCAAACCACTAAAAAAACTAACCTTCATATTACATCTACTGTCTGTTTATTTGTTATTTTGTGAGAATATCAATTTTATGAGTATGCCAATACACCAGGTGAAAAGCAGTTCATTGAGTTATGGGAAAGTGAAAAGTAACTAGTACTACATAAAATATTGTGGAAAGACAGATAACAAGAAAGAAAAGGATTCTGGAATACTTCATTTTCTGCAAAATAAGAGAGAAGTGTGGCTAAAAATATGCAGAAAACATGAGACTTTTTTTTTTCTTTCTTTTTTTTTAAACATAGTAAGTCATAGGAGCAATACTATCCTTAAGGAGAAATCTAACATCAGAAAAGAATAAAAGCTAATTAATACTAATGGCTAAAGCACCCAACATATCAAGGACAGAGAAAGTCTCCTGAAACTGTAGTTCAGATTAATATTTGAAAAGACCTGCAATACTTGGGAAGCCCTGCATCATGTCCATAGCCTGAAAATATTTTTCTCAGAAAAAGAAAATTCCTTTGAAAATTCATCTCTCTATTCCTCAGGCAAAATTAACAACATATGATTGGTCTCGTAGCTACTGTGAGAAGCTGCTTTGCTTGTGCCCATCATAGGTCGTCATTTATTGTGCCAAAAAAAGAAAAAGAATTGTGTTGCCGGCGGTTTACCTTAACTTGCTGAGGTTTCTCCAATTAAATCACCTCCTGACAGAAGCAATTTTACTTGGTTTCTTTTTAATTCTGTCAGAAGCCAGGAAGATAATAGATACTGTCTGCAACAACATAAATCATGTGGAGAGCCATCCATCAGCCACCCAAGGCAAAAATCCAGCACACAAACAGGGGCTTTATCAGATCTGGTTATGGAAGCAAGAGCTCTTCTTCTTCAGGACTGCTGCACTTGTGTTTTACATCACTTTAGTGCCTTCTTCAGAGCAAGGGAGGGTTTGCAAAAAACAGGAGTCTTGCCCCCAAGAAACTGAAACAAAATTATTTTTCATAATAACAATTTACAAACTGCCTATCTCACCATGAAAATAAAAGAAATAAAACTTGGAACTGCCATTGCTTACTTCCCCTGATGCACAAAGAAGCGGTGCCACATTTATGCATTCCCTTTGTCTCGTTTTAATCCAATTGCATTTTTATATTAAAAAGCATAGATCACAGATACAGATCTATGAGAGAGGCTTATCTGCTGTTACAGTAAAGGCTAAGAGAAAAGCAGTATACGATTAGGCATGTAACATGTGCTGTATCTTAATAAAGCAAGCTCCTGAATATTCAACAGTAATTCACTAACAGGCTGCAGTACAGAGATTTGGCAATAACAGCATGTTAAAACGGGGAGGGGAGAGTGGGAAGGGGAAAAGGCACAAATCTAGGAAGCTACCAGGTTCAGAGATCAAAAGTATTATCATAAGATCACTATTGCTGGGCCTGAGGCTAATAAAACGCTTCTTGCAGATTAGCTGTACTCCAGAAACGCGGCCGCGCTCGGCACGGAAGAGGACGCCAGACCCAATTTGGAGATGCCTCGCTAATATACGCGGGCATACACTAACGTGTCCTCTATATAACCCCAATTAATTCTGCAATTGCACGAGGGCTGTCTCCTGCCGGCGTGCGCCGAAGAGGCAGCGCAGCCTCCGTCCCACTGTCCTCAAGGGCCAAGGAGCTCCCGAAACGCCCACGGGGCCACAGCCCAGCACGGGGGACCCGGGCACGTTCGGCCCCATCTCCTGCATCTCAGCCTCAGTTCGACCAGGGGATTCTTGAGCATGTTTAGCACCTCTGGCAAAACATGTATTTTTAATCGTTTTGGGCTGGGCTCCGTTCTAAGCCAGATTTATGCAGGAAAATAAGGCCTGGTAAAGCTGAAAGCAGCAGGAATTTGCTTTTCCTGGGTAAATCTTGTTCTCTGGTAGCTAGTCGCTTCTTCAGCGGCCTGAGCAGAGGAGTCTCCTGCATTTGCTGGTCTCTGAAGATCTGTGCAACAAGAGAGTCTCAGTGTCTTTTCATTGCACAGTGTCTGTGACCAGTCTGTGACCTTGCATATGGTTCAAAGAATCTGATAGTCAAAAAATACCTCCAAAACTTTTCAAAATGAGAAAGGGAACTGTTGCATCTAAAAACAAAATCACACACACGTGCACATACACACACAGAAAAGAAGGCTTTGACCTTATTTTTCCAAATTTTATTTTGAACAAGTAATTTCTTTGGAATCAATGTTAAATCCTAAAATAAACGGCTTCCACCTAAACTACTTTTCTAGACTTCAAAAAAAAAGACGGAAAAAAAAAAAAAAAAAGCAGTCAGGACGTCAGGAAGCTCAGGCGAAGACATTTTGCAGAGGTTAATTAATCCTCCATTATCATTATCACGGCCTCTTTTCTCTTTCCTTGCTAATTTGTCAGAGAAAGGACAGCACATGCCATAGTAAGGTCTGACTCACATTTGGACTAGAAAGGCTTTGGAGAGGATGCTGAGAGCTGCTTCGTTAAAGACAGCAAAGGGACATGCCAAATTGAAGGAGATCTCTCAGAAATGAGATCAGAAGGATAAAGATGGGAATGCAAATGGCACTGTGCACGCTCACAAGAAGAAAGGAGTTGAGAAGGGGAATCATCCGGCCTGGAGCAGAAAAAAATCATCAAGTGACATCATCTTTTCTCACTGGCTACAGAGAATCTCTAATAAATAACATAGCAGGGCCTTTTGCCACCATCAAAGAGAGTAAAGGGAATCAGAACAATGGGAGAAACAAATGCTATGACTTCTGCAAAGCAATTTATGCAGTTGGCCATCCACATGTAATCTTGATTTTGGAGACCTCTAG
>JAVCKT010013782.1:0-12913 GCA_032273925.1 Rhynchotus rufescens
CTCTATGCATAGGTTTAAAGGAAGAAAGGGAAAAAATAAACCCCGAACAACCAAATCTGTAACAGTAGAAGGCAGTAAGGGAGGGAAGGAGAGAGAAAACCAGCTGCAACAATAGGTGGGAGTTTTGCAGCATGTACAGAGGGCAAACACATCCAAATGTTTGTGTGAATATCTGGCAAAGGGACCCTTCTTTGAAGCAAATGTAATAAATGGATAGGAGACTAATGTCAAGGACAGTGCCTGTAAACAAAGAAAACGAAGGGATGACATAACCCTGGCCATGTTTGGAAGTCAAGGGTCCACCTTAGGAAACATTAGCAATATAGTCACTATCTGATCCACTGTACGACATTCTTGATCCTGCTATTGCGAGGGTCACATATAATATTCAATCTATCATTGATGTATTATTGACCACAGTAGAAAATTAGCACTGACAGAGCAGCGCCCACATTAGTTTATAGTAAAATATCTGGTGTTTAACATAAAATGTCAGTTAAGATGAAGATATAATATTGTGTCTATTCAGTTGCCTAAGAAGAAAATACAGTGAATTTAGGAATTTTCTAATCCTTTTCTTTTTTTTTTCTTCTGGATCTGGTTTATATGATGCCACTGTCCCAACTCAGCAAGGGTTATAATTATTTCCCTTGTGGTCAAGAAAGGCTCCATAGGAGGCTGACATATTTCATTTACAGGGAAAGATGCAAAAGGCTATCAAAATAGAAAGCTTGTTTGGAGTGGGCTTTAAAAACAAAGCAGTCCTACTTATTTGCAGCTTAACAATACGCATGAGGCCCTGCCACATTAATTCAAAGGAACCAGGTTTCCTCAAAGCAGATAAACAAAGATATAAGGTTTCAATAGTCCTGCATATACGTATGCATATAAAAGGCTGTTCCAAAGTGTAATCAAATTTAGGTTTTGCTTCTCCCAGGAATTGCCCTGTTAATTATAACCAAAGTGGTTCTAAAAATGATTCTTAGGGAGGAATGTCAAGAGGTACCTAACTAAAAACCTTGCTTTAAGTGATACCAATCGTTACAAATTCCCATTTGTGCCAGACCACTCTGGCGCTATAAAGAGTAGCTGCCTCTGCAGGAATCTAAGCAATAGGTTCCAAAATAGTATAGGGAACTACATAAAGATCTGCACGTACGTGTTAATCTCAGCAACTGAATAACTGGACTAAATAAATACCAATCAAGCCACTCCTAGATTTTTGCTGGCACGCCTATAAAACTGCTCTACACAGTCACAAGTACTTAATTTTTTATTTTTCTGGTGACTAGCTAGGAAGGGTGTGGTGTACATATTATAATCCAGCAGGATAACTCGGAAACCTTGTTAAAGGCACTTTCCCTCTAATTCCAAATGCTCGCTTTTCCTGATTAAAATGGGTAAAAAAAATAATTTATGTTGGCGCTTACAGTTTAAATACTCTTGTACACTTCAAAAGCCTGTTTACCTGTGATTTAAACCCAGTATCTTTTGATCAAAGAGATAAGCTGTCTCCACGCTGTCTGGTAATCACGGCTTTCAGAAAGCTTTTTTTTTTTTTTCCACGTTCAGTTAATTTCTGCTAGTTTTACAGGAACACGAATAGTTGCATGTTTGTCAAGTGTTTGTGAGAATAAGTTTGCATGCACTTCTGCAGGGTCTGCCACACTGCCTCTGTGGCACTGTTTGGGCAATTTAACATGGAACGGCTGCTGCAAAGAATTGCACGGGGGTAATCACGGTCCTGCAATCACTTTGAAGTCGCCCTCTCACAATAAAACCTGCCGCTTCTCCCGAATGCTGCATTTGGGGCGATTAGCAGTTACTTGGAGATTTTTTGTATGTATAGAGGAGGGGAAAAAATAACTAAGAGGAAAAAATAACTGAGATACATTAGTTATTTCTGCTAACTTTATCCTGAATCCTTCAGCGAAAGGATTCCAAACTTTATTCTTCTTCATGGCATTTTGGAGGACAAAGCAGGACATTAAAGTTTGACCTGACTTCCTTTTGTGCTTATTTATATCATTGGAGCAGAAAGAATCTGGGTGCCTGGCAGCCACTTCCTGAAGTCAGAAACAACAACAAAAAAAATCTGCATTTACTGCAAATTGCATCGAGACTGGGAAGCTCTGATATCAGAAGGCATCGAAGGCATTCTCCTTGGGAGAAACAGCAACGTAACTTTTCTGATCACCACTACCAATCTGCTCAATATAAAACGCCTTGGCTGCTCCTTGCTGAAGGGGCATGATCATTTCTAAATATTTACTCAAAAATATGGTCGCAGCCAAAGCGCCATCGCCACGCGGCAGCTTTGTTTGCTTCCCGGCTCGCACAGCTGAAACAACAAAACCAGTTGGGCGACTTTTCCCCCTTTTTTTTTTTTCTTTTGGTCAGGTATTTGCTGAATTACTGACAAAAAGCTCTGGGCTTCTTGAGAGCTGCAGCAGCCTGCAGGTTTCTTCACTATCTTTGCTGCTCTCTTTGCAATTGCCTTTTTTTCTGGCTTGCACTGCATGTGTCTCTCTAGTTTGCGGTCAGACATGGGATTTAGTGCAAAAACACGACTGGAACATCCTTTTCCAAAACACTACTGAAGTTACAAAGGAGAGTTTAAGGTTTCTACACGGGGAGTTGGCTAGGGGAAAGGGTCAGGGTTTGCCGTGGACCCCCCCCCTCCAAACAAAGACGGACTGTGGAAATAAAAGCCGTATTCTTCAGGTTCTCCCCCTATACACTCTATTATTTAGTTTATTTTCTGCATGAAATTAAAATTTGGAAACTTCATGGAAGGGTTGTAAAATTTGGAATAATTTTCAAGCCCAGCAGATTTGGAGTTTAAAATGATGCCTAGAGGAGGTGCAGTCACCCACCACTGACTTCCACAAGGGCCTCTTCCCCCTCCGCTGCACTGTGTGCTAATGTCAAATAAATGCAACCGTCTCCATTTTACAGATGGAGAATTGGGGCACGGATGCTCAGAATGGAGCCTGGCCCGCATCTTTTGACCCTCTCGCTAGGCTGTCTGCAAGACTCCCCCCTGCCCCTTGGGGCAGATGCCCTGGTTGGACACTCAGTCCTGCTTTACCTGGGAAGCTCCATTATCCTTCTCTCAAGACCGGGATTTCCACCTTCAAACAAAGCTTCATGGACACAGACAAGAGAAGATGTTTTAGTATATGAAGGAGCAGGAATAACCCCTTGCAATATCCTGAATACAATTAATGTACTTTTTCTTCCTGATGAAACTTCACAGTGCGATTGTTTACCTGTGCCACTTGAATGAAAAACAGCAACAATTTATATAACCATAATACCATTATTATTTCACTCTGGTATAATAACCTTATTCAGGTTAGAACAAAACTTTACACATTCAGACTTTGTTCTAATGCCTAAAATACTTAGTTATCTTAACCTAAAATAGGCCAAACTGGAGAAAGCTAAGTCAGTATTCTTGAAAATAAAGATTTAAATAAAGGTGCTATTTGCCATATTCCCAGGCAAACCGATGTTTGAAAATCCTCCATAACTGAGCAAGTTGCATTGTGTGGGAAAAGGATATCACACCCTAATTTATGGTGTGTCCTGCTTTCATGTCTGCAAGTTTTTCTCTTGACTCTGCAATACTGGAAACACATTAACCAAGGCAATACAAAGTCATCAGGATGCAAAAAGATGCTTCTCTGCCCCAGAAGGTAGACAAAAGGAATAACCTGAATATGGTTTTTAAAGGGAGCACAAACACACAAACTAATGGGCTGGTGAGGAGCACGTCAGTATCTGCTCCAGAGATAATACAGTCTCGGTATAAATAAAGTCTCAGTCTAAGAAGTTGCCTATTTAGGTCTCTTACCTCCTTTTTCACGAGGAAAGAGGTGAAAAACTGAATTTATCACTGTGTATGTGTGTCATAATAGGTGAAGATTCTCTTCTGTTTCATAAGCAGAATGTGGTGATGCGTACCAGGATGTGGGTGACTGAAAGGTTAGCATTAATACTATGCAAAAAACACATGTCAGAGATGGGGAAATAAAAACTACAGAAAAGACACATAAAAAAAATCTCTGGAACTCCCATTAGAAACACTCCTCCACAAAAAGCCAGTCGAATATTCATGTTTTAGCCTATTTTTTCAATGTGCTTTTTCTCTGTAAAGAGCTTTTTAAAAGGCTGACAGCATAATAACCACCATCATCACTCTGTGTCTCTCTGATTGCTCTTCCATGGGTTCTCAGGGAAGGGTTTTCAAATGAAACACAGTGTGTTGGAGCTGTCCAGGGCCAGATACTGGTTACTGGGTCTGGTTATGGTCTGCACAGTGCATGACAGAGCCGCGGGCTCCGCTGGCCCCGCACTGTGCAGTCCTACCTCCCCATCATCCAAGGACAAAGGCAGCATCTTACTCCACATCTATTGCCACCAACAGCAGTGAAGTAACTCAATGAAACGATTAATGGGAGGGATAAAGGCCTTCAGTTGTGAGGTGTTGATCCTATCAGTGCCTAAGTATTAGGCAGTGTCTAAAGAGAATGACAGCCACAAAGACCTGCATGGCTGGAGGGCAGCAGAAGGCAGCAGAGGCCAGGGAGGAGTCTTCTGCCTTTGGACAAACCTTTGCGCATTAAGAACACTTAGTATCTTGAAAAAATCTACTTAATTTCCCTTATGATCCTTCCTCTTGACACTTCATTCTGCAGTTTTGTATATATATGTGTTTATATATGTGTATATAGTATTTCAAAAATGAAACTACAAAGTTTTTACTAGTTTTTATGGCAGTTTTTCAGGAACTAGCAAGTTGTGCTGGGCATGGCAGAAACACAGGAGTTGAACTTACAGAGCTCTTTCAGTTTCTAAGGAGTGATGCAAAGGGCAGTCTGACACATTTAGAAAGTGGAATAGCTGCCTCGTGTTTGGGAGAATAGCTCTAGAAACCTAATGGTATTTTGAGACACATCAATGTCTTTATTCTCTGTCCTGAATCACTTACGATTTCTAAGCTAGTAATATAACTAATGGCAGAGCTGTGCTTTGTATTTTTGACCAAAGCAAAACTAAAAACCAAACTAATCATTGGTGAGGTTTTCCCCTCATCCACTCCAGGTGGTGGGGAGATCGTGGTGATATTACAGAGCATTCTGCAAGATTCTCCATCTGCGAATAAAAAAATAAAAGATAAGGAGCGGGTGAGAAGAGCCACCAACGTAAATACCAGGCTCCAGAGCAAGACAGTCCATCTTGATAAGCAAAGACAAATCAAAAAACAAAAGATGCGTCTCAGAGGGCTAAACTGTGTGATCTCAAGATAAACCAGCAGTGCTCTCACCCTTGCTGAACCCTGGCCCCAGAAGAGGGATTTCTGCACCATCTCCCTATGTCCTTCTCCTACTGCTCTCTCACAAAGTATTTCATTTGCTGTTCTTATAGGGTGAAAGTCAGCCTATAAGTGCAGAACTACTGCAAGGAGATCCCCAAGTTAAACACCACTAAGAGCCTAAAGCAGCTGCTTCAGGTGCTTTTGATGCCATGAAAACCCAGCTAAGAGAGGAGGAGGAGGGCAGCTATGGGCTTAATGATTTGTTTTCCGTAATTTGAGGCTTCTCTTCCCATATTGGGAATCTATTATTAATATTTACAACTAATTCCTTAGCATGGCAAAGAATTATAACTAGAATCAAATTAATGTACTCACAATGATACTTCGAAAGATGAGCACTTTATTAGGACACAAAAGCTTCCGGAGAGACTATTTAGTGATAAGTACATCAGTTTCTTTAATACTCTAATGTTAATTGCCAGTGAGACAATTATTTTTCTTGCCTGATGATTTTTTCCCCCTGAGTGAGAATTGTTGCACTCAACGCCTAGGGCATAATATAATTATTCAGAGTTCATTAATAGGCAATATTGCTTCTACTTTCATTAAACTAGACTTTTGCATATGTTTGAATAAGCCAATCTAAGTCATTAACCATGCAGCACAGAGGTTCTAATTTTCTTGAACTGTTTAGGAAGGAACAATGTGAACCTGCCTCTTCCCACTCACATGAGCTCAGGAACGCAGCTCCTCGTTACAGTTTGCTGTTCATAGCAGCACAACCAAGTCTATCCATCAGGACATCAGCCCCGCTTCAGTTTCCTATATATCAGAAAGAGGAATTCTTCCTCAGTTTTATAGGGAGCTTTCGGAATTCAGAGATTAATAGAGGGGGTGATTGGCACTATTTTTCAACTTCTAGCAGGTAGAATGCAAGAAAAGCAGCAATGATGAAGACCTGATAGTAACACTGTGAACTTGCAGGACTGAGGCAGGGGCTTGGTGGGATGGCAGTACATGGTGGGGAAGCACAAGTCCTGGAAGGACAGTAAGCAGCACAGATAGTTGTACAGTAATTGCAGCAGAGAATTAACTCAATTCTCTCCCAGATACAGTTCTGGTGCTGTGCAAGTGGACTGTAGGCAAGTGCTGCCCTTCAGCTAGTGCTTCCACTGCAATCCAGTGCCAGTAATTACTGCCCATAATGAAGAACAAGGAGAACATCCATCTGTAGCTGCATCGTGGCACCGCAGCGCCTAATACCGAATTTCCCCTTGTTTTCACACGCTAGGTGCTGATAAGGATCTTTTCCTCTAGTTTCATGTTCTCATGGTATTCTTGTGTAATGACCAAACCTGGCTGATACTGCAATCAAGTTTAGCAGGAGCCAGTGCTACAGGTGCACAGTGTGGATGTCCTGATGTGTCTTCAATCACGAATCGCAAGTCCAGTGTCCGCAGGGAGCTCATAAAGCTGCTACAAATGTCTTATCACTCTCGTAGTAGTGAGCAAGAGATCCCGCATGCTTGGCAGTCTTTCAAATTAAGAGACAGCACATAGTGAAAGGTACTGATCGCAAGGGAAAGAGCACAATGTGCAGCAAGGCCGTGCAAAGTGAGATCTCGCCATCAGATCAGGGAGATTTTCGTTCATTCCCATGAACCTTAAACAATAAGCGTGCAGCACAATGAGCTAACACCTGTGCTGTGCAGTACTACTCCTTCAGCCTAAAGGACCAGGCTGTATGGGAATATAAGGCACTAAAAGGTGTATTATGCAAAATTACTCTGATGAGATATCCCCATAGCAACAGCTGCTACAGCAACGAGACTTTTAGTTCCTCAAGTTATTTAAAAATAAATAATAATAGTAAAAAGACACTTTGCTTCCCAAGGCATTGAGAAGTTTTTCAAAAAGAAACTTTACCCGAGAAGAGCTTAGTGTCAGTGTGATGATACTGGCTGCTAACAGACCCAGCAGGTGTACAGTGCTGCAGTACTTCCAGAACAACTTTCTTCCTAATCCGCAGATTCTGAGTTCATCACCCCTTTAATTAACAGATTGTAGCATTTAATAGTTCCCTCTCCAAAGCATAAGAGGAAAGAAAACAACGCATTTGGCTATAACGCATTATTGTGAATGGCTAAAAGAGAAATGGGGGAGGGCACTTGTGTGAAGAATGGAAAATATATTTATTACTGATGCTCGCTATTAAATTTGACAGATAGCATTTGCCTCCAACCTTTAAAGCCAGAAGTGGAACAGATGTTCATGAAAAGCCAGTTAATTTCCTGCCATTTGCGAACTGATTAGAAACTGAAACATTAGCACACTGACGCTTCTTTATTTCTAATCTTGCTCATGTTTTGAAAGGAAAAGAAAAGAACCACCGGGCGCTAAGCTCTGGTTTTCAGATAGGAATGGCTGCGCATTCTCGTTTCCTCTTTCAGCCCAAACCCGTTCTGTAAAGGAAACAGCAAAGAGCAAAGCTGCTACCCCACGGGCGCAGCAAATGTAGCGCTGCAAAGCGGCTTCCCGTGCGGCCGACACGGAGCTGCCGGCATCGCGAGTGGACGGGGCAGGGAGAGCCGGGCCGCTGGCTCCCCACACTCCGTGCTTGCCAGGGCAGGAGGGAGTTCCTACAGGAACTTCAGGAGTTCCTAAAGCCGCGTTCCAGCCGTGGCGGCGAGCAGGCAGCTACCCTCGCACGGGTCATCCTCAAAAACCAAGCATCCTGCCCTGCAATGAGGAACTAGCAATGAGGAACTTTTCCAGTTTTAGTTTTCAAAAGTGGTGTCACTGAGCTGCGTTTATAAGAGGCCAAATGGTCTTTTAATAGTTCCCAGAACAGAAATTCTGAGCCAAATACAAATGTGGTGTAAGCAGGCTCGATTCCATTGAAAACTGAATGGTGTCTCCAGACCTTTTGCAAGGACAACTCACTTTTGTTATAAATATTTATGTACTATTATTAATCCCAGTGGGGGAACATTGGGCATGCATTATCAGTTATTTATATATTCCCTGCCCCCAGAAAACTGAAGCTTTGTCTCACTCAGGTCAGATGTGGGAAGTTACTCAAAAGTAAAGGTGGATGGAAATTTTCTGACAAAACTAAATTTTGTTGGATAATCACAATCTGTTAAGCCGGAAACATGTCATTTCAAGCATCTCAGGGTCCAATGAACTGCTGCTGAGGCCGAGGTCCAACCCAGGCTGTGCCTGGAAGCGCCAAGTCTGCAGCCGGGGCAGCTGCTCAGGGAATGTGACATTCTTGGCAGTTTCGCTGCTGCTCATGTCAGTTTTGCTGCCGCGCTGGGTCCAGGCAGCTCCCCAAATGCAGCAAATTAGGAAAATTCATCTGTCCCCTCAACAGAGAAAGCGAGTGCAGGACAAGCAAGTGAACAAAAAAAGCAAAGGACTCCCTGCAAACTGGAAACCCTGCTTTTCAAGCCAGCTCTGCTCACAAGTAATTAAAACAAAACAAAACAAAACAAGTTCTCTGTATCTGAAACCAAGATTTCAAAGATGAGAATCTATGTCAGGGGAGGTTCTCCATGGGGTGACCGCTTTGGTCCCTGCTCTATATCCTTTGCCCGTGTTGGACACACCATCGCAGCTCGCGCGCGTGTAGTGCAGCCTTTGCCCATCTTTGCTTACCCAGAGCCCGCACAGTGCAATTGTGATCAGGCTCCCGGAGCAGGTTTTCTCTTTCTCTTTCTGTATGCATCTATATGTGTGTATATGTGAAGTCACAGTGTAACTGCAGAAATGGAAAGCTTGCATGAAATAAGAGCTGCTGGAAGTTTATCACGTTGGGAGAGAAAAGCTGATGTGCTTCCTATGATTTTTTTTTGGTTTTTTTTTGATTCTAACAATTATTTCCTGTAAGTTGCTTCTTTCCCTATGCATCTGGAAAGCTATGCAATTGCCTTTTGACTGAGTTTCATGCTTTAGTAACAGGTGGTTGGGCTAATCCTCGGATATCAGCACGCAAACTCATAAAGCATAACTTGTTTTGAACACTGCTTTTACCATAGTGAATCAGCACACACCCAGCTTAAACGTTATGAAACCTCTTGAGTGAAACTATCCAAGTTACTTACCTCTCCCCTAATACAAGAACAGTGAGGATGTTACTCAAATACTCTCGTCATACTCTCGTCTGTATTTTCTCCTCAACCTTTCAGTTGAGGACTTGAGACTTTCAGTTGGAATAAATTAGAGAAACTAAAGTGATGTCCGTAGGACCATGCACATGCTTGAAATGAGGGCAAATGGCTTCCAGAATCCATTTCTCCCTTACAGAATTTAACCTTCTTTTCAAAGATTTGCTAAAAGCTGCACAGTTCCCCTTTAAATTCCTTTCCTTGCTCCACTTTCAAGTTTTCTTTAATTTTTAATTCCTTTCTTCTTCCTCCTTCTCCTACCACCCCTCTGCTTCCTCCCCGCGCAGGGGGAGGGGAGGGGGAAGAATAGGAGCTTTGTTGTTGCTGCCCGCCCCCAGCCTGTAAAGTTTTCTGCTCATTCCCCGCTGCAAAGCTGCATTTCGCCTATCACTTAAAAAAAAAAAAAAATCTACATTTTTTAATTGATAAGTTCATGTCGAGAAAGAGAAAGAAGAAAGAAAGGCTTTGTGGGGAGAAGGAACGCGTGACGTCTCTTGCATGTGCAGAACGGGACGGCGCGGGATGATGTCTACATTAGTGATTGTATCAGTGCTATGAGCGAGAGTGGAGCAAACTGAGCTAATTGGAAAGTGAGAAACGCCACTCCCCCGGCGGCCGCCGCTCCATCTTTAGGGCCTTTTAGGGCTTCACTTCTGTATTTGCCTGTTTCCTATTCCCTGCTCTTTCAGCCTCTCGTCTTTCCGTACAAGCTGTTAAAGGAGTCGCAGGAACCCGACTCATCACTGCCCTGGACACCCAGTGCTCCCGGGAAGGGGGGATCCGAGGCGCCGGGCAGTTCTCAGCCTGCTCCAGGTTCCCTGCCCGCTCACACACACGGAACACACATTTTTTGCAGCTCTCAGGCCTGGAAAAGCCCCTTCCTTTAAAAATGAAATTAGATTTGTAATTACATTTCCTTAACTGAGATGAATCTGATCTGTATAGAACTATTTTTGACATCTCTGCTTTAGATTGAGAAGACTAGAGAGATTATGGGCTTATAACTATATTTTTTTCAACCTTAACTTGGCTCCAAAAGCTAAGGGAACAAGTTGTTTGAAAGAAGCAATGGACTGTCTCATTAATCTCATAAATCTCATATAAATGGGTTAAATTAAATTGCCATTGAAAAGCCTGGCAAAAAGGAGTAAAAAATCCCCCCAAACCCTAAGTTGTAACTATTTTTAAAATCATACAACTCTAATCCATGAGAGGAGCTCAGAAGTGACAGGAATAGAAAAATAGTCATAGAAAAATTGAGACTTAATTTGCACAAATGTTGCAATCCTTATACAGAGCCTTCATATCTAAGCAAAACTTAATCCTTTCCAATGACATTAACAATGAACAATATTAATTATTATATTGCTTAGCCTATTATTTCTGTATTAACTCATCTGGATATAAAAAACTACCCCCGTTGTCTCCTCCCCCTAAATGTTTATCTGCTTACAGGGTCCTATTAGTAACTCAAGGAAGGACGAAGTAACAAGGCTTCTGGATAAATGAATTTATTAAAAAAGAAGGAAGGTATGAATATATGCAACTCGGTAAAATTATGACTAAGGGAGGATATGATAACAGCCGAAAATATGTGAAGTGTGTAAACATGACAGACTGGCATGAAATGGTGTGGGCTGAAAATGAAATTAGACAGAATAGCAATGCAGTCCCCCAGACGGTGGAATATTTTGCTAACAGGAGTGGTGTTTGAATCATTTAAAACTAGACCGGACAAGGAACTGGAGAGGGGAGTACATGGCTGGAGCCTCAGCTACATCAAAGGGTGATTTTCAGTGTGTGAGTCACCGTGACAGCTGTGCCCCTCTGGGAAAATGCACATCACAAAGCTCAGGATGAAGCGCAGAGGGCTGGGGACAAAGCATCCTCTGTCAAGGGGATCTGGCTACACAGCAGCCCTCGACGAAGAAATTGGGCAAATCCAGAGGCTGAGCATCTTCAGGACACGCTGCCAAGCTGTCTTCCTTACAAAGAGGCTCTCCAGTGCGAGAGGAGCACAGTATTGCTGGTCCCTTCTGTGCCCAAAGGGCAACCGCCTGAGCAAAAGCGGACGGGAACAAGAAGGAAAATTAAACCCAACCGCACCTCTCGGTACACAAAGATCTTCTCCCAGACCAAGTTTGATCCTAGAATGGAGGAATGACCCCCAATGACTCCGGGAAGCCCACGACAGACTTTCCAGCTGCCACAAAGGTGCCCAGACAGCAGAGTCAAACTCTGGAATTAGAGTGGATGAGGTCGGGCAATGACACCCAAGACAAGAGTTATTCCAGAACAAGCACCTTGAAATAAATATTGTCTAACTGTTGATTTTCTGATATAACTAACCAGGTCCTGAGCGCAGAAGATTCAGAAATTATATGGAAATAAGTGAAATGTGCCCAAGTATCTTTCATATATATTATTTTTTTTAAAACTTATAATTTACTGTTCTAAAAACCTGCTCAGTAGAAACTGTTATTTAAGTCAGTTTATTGAATGAAGATAAACATAGTCAGGTACTAATCTACAGCCAGGGGCCATATATATTTCACAAATCTGAAGTTCTCTAGCATTGTTTCATTAACCAAAACTTAATCCAGGCTAGCCATCAAAATACCCTCTCACAAGAAGTCTCACATTATCAGGGCTGTTATACAGCAGTGATTGCTTATTGGAGATACTTTATATACAGCAGGTAACACTTTTGGGTTTTTTTTTCCGTTGAAATGAGCAAAATGAAAGGGATTACTCTAAAGAGGGTCCATAAGACTGAAAACTGCAGCAACAGAAATCCCCTTTCTTCACCCCCCAAAAAATGCAGTTGGAAATTGCCAACAACCAGTTTCATAAACATGATATTCATTTTCATCTGAAAGCAAACAGGAATCTGGAAATATACAGTGGCCTTTCTCAGTGAAATCCAGGAAAGATTTTGCCTGTGTGTTAACAGTAACAAGCACAGTCCTCCAATACACAAAATTGTCTATTTTGTGTCTAAAAATTGTCTAAAAAATGTGTATAAAATTGTTCTTATGGACTAGCAAATTCACATAAAAGTTAGAAATATTTACTTCATCCATTATACATCCAGTGGGAATTCCAGTGGGAATATTCTGCTCTTTCCTATTATACTTAAATTCATACAGCTTCCCTGTCCCTAAATACCCCTAAAGCCAGAAAATAAAACTGCACTCCTGCAAAAAGTTTGACTTTACACGCAGGGGAGAGTTACTGAATTACTGGATTTATTCCAAATCAGAAGTCTCATTTTCAGACCTGAAAGTTTATTTTTTTTTTAAATATACTGCTCTGTCATTTAAAATGTAATGCAAATCCCTCATTAAAGTCCTGTCTCCTAAAAATTACCTGAAATGTGACTTTGCCAAGCCTTTCCAATCTTGTCCCTGAACAGAGTTCT
>JAVCKT010013783.1:0-15647 GCA_032273925.1 Rhynchotus rufescens
GAGTAAATCACAGCAGCAAGTTTTATTTTTATTCATAGTTACCTAAAAGTTTGCATTGTCCTAAAACACTGGGGAGTGGGCAAAAAAGTAAAAGAGATCTTTTATGCCTCTTAAAGTTGCTATGCCATTGCCCATCATAGCAATGTCCGAGTTCCACCCTCTCTAAATGAATAGCATCAGTGAAATCCTTGCCCTAATGAACTTGATGGTGTCCCCTGACACGTCTTCATTTGTAGTCATAAAGTCTGCATAGGCGAGGTGCTACTCTTCAAATATATAATGATTTTATTAATGTCCCTTTTTTGTTGATGTGGGTTTAAGGGTAATAAAGGGGCATGACAAAGTTCACAGAAAGGTTTTTAACTTATCCATTGTGATTTGCTTTCTAATGACTTTTTAAACTTAGTACCTCTTAATTAATTATAAGCACAACTGCTAAAACCTGACAAGGCTATCATAACATATGGACTTTTATGAAGAAGGTCAGTCCTGCGGTTAAGGGGTCATAGGAAGTCATATATTTAGCTTAGCCAGTGTCTCTCACCACCGGGGAAAGGAGAAAAGATGTTGTGAAGTTTACTGCAGTCTAAATGCTGATTCAGGACCAAATGTAAATATAGGGTAGTGGTTTGGATAGTGAAAAACTTGATGACTTGAAAACAAAGAGAAATGAGTAGAGCTAAATTCCTCTTATGGTCTCCCCACTATCAAGAGTAGGTCACCTGGCCTTTCCACATCTTTTCCCTTGGCTATGAAAGGCTACAGTGAGGTTTAATTTCTCCAGTGCCTATAGAACCCTTTGAGCTTTTGGGACTGGGAATACTCTCATTCAGAGTACCAAGCTTCTTGTTATTAATTTCAACTTGGAGACGTTTGCCACCACAAGCAATAACAGCCAGTCTGTTTTTCCCACATTAAAAAAAAAAAGTACATTTTTGCCCCCAAGTGAAAGAGAGAATCCCATCCGATTCTCCTATACAATAAATAAAGTATCTCATTTTCTTGTAAAAAGAAAGAGGTACCAGGGTATTTTCAACACTGCAGTCACCCTGTAGGTACCCCAATATTTAATAAACAGCAATGATATTCCCAGAAGATTTTACCTTTTAAGAAAGCTAATGGGTGACAGTCTATTACCTTTTTTGTCTAATTCACAGGACATTAGTAATACCTTGTCCTAAACAAAACTCCCTCATCTTTAATACTTTCCTTAGTATAGGGAAAATACTATGATGACATGCAGTGAAGTGGAAGAAAGCCTGAGTTCTTTGGAAGAGAAAGGAGAACAGACAGACTCAAAATACAGTAGCTGAACTTGTATCCCTGCTTGTATGCCTGACATGAGTGTACCTGCTTTTTAAAATAAAACTCAGTGGCAAATTAGTTTACTAATCACAGTAATACTTTGCATTTCAACAGCATTTGTCATCTGAGTGTTTCACAAATTCTTCACAGAACAAACTCCTCTCATCTTGCTCTGAGATATATCTGTCTTAGAATATAGGGACATTACAAACCCAGACAAATCTGTCACAGAGCAGAAACAGGGAAAACAGGTCTCCTAGATGTTAGTATTTTACCAGCATAATATTCTTCTGGATATCCAGAACTTATTTCCTAAATCACAGTCACAGTGATACATGAAACTAGAAGTGATTTTGAAAGCATTTCCACTTGGATTTGAAATGAAAAGAATCAGGGCTACCTAATTTCTGGGAATGGGGCAAATCAGAGACATTTTACATTATAGAAAATAATTAGAGCCAATCAGATGGGCCTGGGGCTCAGATTCAAACCCTTACTCATGTAAATGACTCCCACTGAGGTATTTTTCTTCCTGCCAAGGCGAGCAGAATGTGCCCTTACCTCTCATCCAGCACTTCCCCAGCCATACATCCCAGCCTCTACACAGCGGTGCCAATCACCAGCCTCAGCTCTCCCATTCAAACAATAAAGTCACAGGCCTCTTGGATCAGGGACCAATCCCTGTGGCTGAAGCTGACAACCTTGGATGAGTTGCTTTCCCTGCAATAAATGAGTTATGCAAGTACATAAATTTCAATTACTCACTGCTTTGGAGAGGGATTTCTGGATGTTGCTGTCTATGGTTATGTCCCTGGCAATGGGGCCACGCAGGCATTTTTCAAACAAGAGCGACACCTGCGTTGTGGCATTCATGGGAATGGCCTGGTTTATGCCTGCAACTCTTAACTGTCCCACAGAAATATGTTTCACAGATGGGATGGTCATTGTAACAAACTGGGAAGTGAACACAATGACGGCAGTTTTTATGCGTTGGCAACTTGTCTCTTTTAATTTTAGGCTTCCTTGATGACTGCATTGGCCCTTGACAGCTACAGCCTCTGGATATTGTAGAACAGGATTTCTTTTTCTTTTTTTTTTTATTTAGCACCAGTTATACTTATTGTATCATTGCATTCTACAAAGTAATGTATTCACTGCTGCTATTTAAAGACAAAATTTATGACAAAGAGCCCAGTTGCTCTTTTGAACCCATAGATTATAAGCTGCTTTACTACATTGTGCTTGTTATTTGCATTACTCCTGTTCCAGTGCAAACATACACGAGGCAGTCCATGTTCAGAGCAACAGAGTACAGTGACTTGCCCCAAAGACCCACAGATAACCACAAGCTCTGGGGGGTCTTCCTCTCCCTGTTGGCCTGCCAGGAAGTGCAGAGGCCTCCGGAGAAGTCATGTGAATAGTCTGGAGAAATGAGGCAGCAGTGTAAGCAGGAGCAGATACTAGCAACATGCTCACAATTCCTTATAAGAGAGCCTGGGGTCAGTTCAGCTTTTTGTAGAAAAGATAAGTGAGGGCAAATTCAGGTTCCTCCCAGAACCTTCTATATTCTGGAACCACAGGATTCCCAAAGAGAACATTGGATGTGGGAGGCCAAGTACTTGTCGGGAGTTTGGTCTGCACGCTCTCTATCCTCAAAAACAGGAGCACTAATTAAAGCCTCAGGGAGCTAATTGGACTCAAATGAATATAGCTGCAGTAGCCAGAGAATTCCGAAACCACAGAGGCTGTGGATGCCCTCTCAAAGGAATAAGCATGGAGGAAAGTGTGAGGAAAAATGCAAACAGAAAGGACCGCAGGAATGTAGATGGAGAACCTCAGGGGCTGCACATAAGTGCCTTTTGAATACATTTGGATACCAAAATATACTGAAGAAATGGGTTTGGTTTTAATTATTGAACATTCCTTTGCGTTGCCAAGTATAAAGGAAACTTTTTCCTATTAAATTAGGGAAGATAGAGAAAGGAGCTTTGTTAAGATAAGCATTATAGCAGTTGAATGAAGAGACGAAAAGAAGGTGCAAAAGATGAACTTTTTTCTTTTTGCTTCTACTCAGTGACGTTAAAATATGTCTGGAGAGTAGACTCTTTGCATCTGATATCATCGTTTTCCACTTGTTCTCCACAGTCCATGGTAAATATGTACAACCTCTATTGAGGTGAAGAAAGTTCTAAAAGGCTCACAGAAACACTGAACAAGTTCCTAAAGGCTCTCCTCCCTGGAACATTTCCCCAGCTGATATTTCTGTTGTCACTCAATCACCCTGTGCAGACATGTGTAAAACCATCTGGGTGGTGCTTGGAGAGTAGTAAGGAAAGGACTAGTTCACAAAACTGAAATTTCCAGGAGATTTTTCCATCTCAAAACTGAAAATTAAAAAAAAAAAAATGCCACTAAGTTTGCGTGTTGTGCAAGGGAGAAGACAGGTGAAAGCGTGCAAGGCATTGAGGATATCTCCTGGAAAAGAAGGGGTATGCAAGCCCATATTCTGCCTTGACTGTCACCTGTGCAGTCCCTGTGTGCTTGCTAGACCCTCCCATGCCTCGTTTTGCTGTATCTGCATTACAGCAGAAGGCTGTCCTCAAAGGGCAGAGGAAGGATACAGCAGAGGAGACAGGGCCACATTTGAGACTTTAAGTTCAAGCAATATGCACTGAGACTACTGACTTTCTTGTGATGGGAAGAAATGCGTAGTTTTTTTTTACAGCAATGGCTTCTGCCAGATGAGGTTCAATGGACAGGACAAATTATACGAAGAAACTTTCCCACCGTCTGCAGCCAAACTTCAAAATCTCTTCAAAGGGGAATTGAGTCCTGAGCCTTTAGACTCCATTTGAGCTGAGTAAACCAGAAACAGTTCTAGGGTTGTCTCTTTTTTTAGTTTGGATGTGTTACTAACACAGTACAACGCTATAGTCAGCTACACATCATCCCAACTGTAAAAATTAAAAAGAGCTGTTGAATGTCAAGTGATGAAGCACTAAGTGTCACAGCTTCAAAAGTCCTGTTTTTCTGGCAATATTTACTCATTCACATGACACATTAACATATGTAATCTGTACATAAAAGAACAAATGTCATATGGAGAAGAGAAGTCAGTGTGTACCCATACTTTAGTGAATAGTATCAGAGCAACCTTAGATTTTTTAATTTCTTGCCTCTGATATCTGAAGTAGAAATCCTATGAGGCCAGAACATGTTTTTATTCTGTAACTGTACAGCACCTAGAGCTATTGGGGTGCATGACTATCGCATCTCTCAGAACACCTAACAGAGTTGGCCCTGCACCAAATTTCTTCTAAAGTTTAAGGAAAAAAGACAGGTGACAATTCTAAAGAACTACTACTATGTATAAGATTATTTTGAGCATCTTAGTTCTATTTTTGCCAACAAAGACTCATTCCATCAGCCTTAACTCATATAAACAATGCACAATATTAAACCACTAGGCTTCCACAGGATTATTTGTGCAAGATTATGACCAGATCTTAAAAGTTCCGTTTGTCTCAGTCTTTCGGCTGACATCTCCTTAACTGTTTTCTTGCTTCCAAATTACATCTAATGTCCATTGCATGCAAATGTGTTTTTTTTTTTTCAATTGCATGGAAAACATCAACCAGTTCTGCAAAAACTGCTTTTAAACAAGTTTGATTAGAATTTTTTAAGGTAAGTAAAGGAAAAACTCCTTTCTGCTACCAAATTTAAAGAACAGGCAAACTGATATGGATGAAACATTTCAGCTTCACAGGTCAGTGGTCTTTATTCATTATTTGATTGTAGAAATAAAGAAATGAAATAATTTCTAATCTTTTCTACATCTGATACTAGTAATCAGTTCCTCCAGTAAGGATATTATTTTCTTGGTATCTAGATACCAAAATAAACAAGCAAATAAATAAATAAATAAATAAACAAAATAAAAGCATTATATATTAGCCTGGTACGTACTAGGCCTAAAATCTTTTCTTCTTTGAAGAATAAAGATTGTTTTGATATTCAGCTACTAAGTTAGAACAGATACATTTTAAACTTCTAAAGAGTGTGGAGATCTGTGGCTAAATAAATCTCCCAAATTTTAAACTAACAGAACAGTAGCAAAGATGCTGACTATGTGCTATTCATTATATAAACTAATACATTTGACAGTTGAACTGAGACTCTCACTGTTACCTTCAGACTTGAACTTCGACTTGACCTAATCCCATATCAAATGATAACAGCTTACCATCTGTCCTTGGTCAGCCCAATAGAAGACATCAAAGGATAGATTTAATAGCATATAGTTTGGCCTTGACATACAGACTGTATCTGTTCTTACTTAAAGAACAATAAAACCTTGTATTTCATTTCTTTTTTTTTTCTTTTCTTTTTTTTTTTTTTTAACAGATGGAGGGCTCATTTCTTATTCCATTCTGTCACCCCATCTGGACGCCTTAAATGTGATACTAAGGGAAGCATGGGGTGAGCCCACCAAAAGCTCAGTTCAAGTTGAGATACAGCGAGAAAGGAAAGAAAATAGACTGATACCTATCTTGCCTCATGGCAAATTAAAGGCATTTAAAGCTGCTATGGGGGAATCTGGAGAAGAAATCAGCTCTGACTTCTGAAACAACAAAGGCAGAACTTAACAATGCTTCATTAGGGTACACCACAAGCTTTCAGAGAAGTACTCCTAAGAATGCTTCATCAGTGACATCTAATTGAATGTAAACTTTTCTTTTTTTCAATCAGTTTATATGGTGCTTTGCAAAGCACAAAATCTCAATCCAAGCACCACAGGAATCTTTTTCTGCCTACTGTTCCTTCTCAAATCTCACCTGGCTGTGTTCACCACAGGAAAAACTTGTTTGGAGAATTCAAAGAATGTGTCTTACACATTCTTACAGTTCAAAATAAATTATTTTTCTGTTCTTTTTTTTTCTTTTCAAATGAGTTCATCATTATTATCAAAAAATTCTAAAGCTTTTCTACAAAATACTTAAAGCTTTAATTCAGCACCAGCATTTTTTAATTCAGAGTTGTATTAATTCAGTTAATAATTTTTAAGGTCCAAAGGACAACTGAAATCTTCTGGTCTGAGCTACTATCCATTTAACACAGTCCAAGAGACTGAACCCAGTAATTTCTAAATCAGGACTTTTTTTTCCTTCTTTTTATGAAAATGGATACAGCAGTAGAACACAGCAGTAGTATGATTATAATAAATATCTTCTCAATGCATGCTGACTTCTTTGCTGTCTGGTCTGCAGCGACAACCAAGGACAAGGGCTACCCTTTTCATGTCTCTGAAGTATCTAAAATATTCAGCATTGCTATAAAAATAAACAGCAACAGGGTTTCTTATTAGTATGGTCAATCAGAGTCTACTTTGCTCATTTGTTCTTGCAGGCTTCAATGTTCCTTTGAGTTACAGAACAATGAAGAAAAAAACTTTTCAATGTCAGCTTTAATGCAAAGGTGACATCCTTGATCCTATAAGCAAAACTTCTATTCCCAGTAGCTACCTCTAGCCAAATACTTCCCAGGCCAGTGAGCCCTAACATAAAGAATCTCTGCAGTGAAAGTTGGCTGGACAAGAGAATCCATAAAGTCAAATGTTACCAAATATCAGGAATTCAGTCCTAACCTTTCCTGGCCTCTGTATCCCTCTGTGTCCTCTGGATGAGATGTGAAAAGCAATGTAATTCCCATTCCTCTTAACAGAGCACGTTGGATCGGTCACCACAGAAAAAAATGCATGATAACATTGTCATACCAAAAAAAATGCTTTGACATTCAATGCGAAGTCCAATGATTGAAGTTTCATAATCCATTATGAAGGGCTTCATGAACCTCTGAAAGTATGCTTTCATTCAGCGAGTAACTGTATAGGTCCATCTCATCAGATCTAAGAATATTATTTAGCAATTGAATGAAAAATAAAGGAAGAAATTTTAAAAAACCCAGATTATTCCAACACAAATATATTTTTCAGTTTTTCATGTCAAAGATAATACTTCAACATTTTGCTTGGACTGAAACTTTTCCAAAAAAAGGAAAGCAGATAAAATGAAAGACTGTGTAGATTGTTTCAAAACTGATGATGCTGACTTTCTCCATATTTCTCTGCTATTATCTATGTATTGCGGTGCTTAGATAGATCCGTTGGAATTGAGCAGCCCTGTTTTCTGCCCCCCAGAAGAAAACATCCCAATCTTGAAGCAATATGGGTATTGAGGTATGAGTCTCTCCTATTCACACTGTTCCACTTCAGGGAAATAATATCTCCTAGATCAAAGATTGAAATTTGAGTGGATATCTCAAAGCTGCATAATTTTATATAAAATATATCTTGCTTGAAAGCTCCAATGGAATCTCAGCTTCAAAATGCACTTTGGGTTGGGAGCTATGTACTCTTCTGAAAAAATAAGAGCTTGATTTAAAATGCTCTCGTCAATTCTTCTGTGAGAAAATGCAGGACAGAGCTCCCATGCAGAAGAGCTTTTAGCAGTCTATTTCTCAGGAAGTAATAAATGAACACGTATCTGTGCATGCACTGCCACTACTGACTTTTGCAGTCCAGAGTTGGGAAGGGAGTAGACTGAAACTTGAAAATGTCTATTCTATTTCAGAATTTCAGGTACTCAGTACTAGGCCAGACATATGGAAGCAAACACCCAAATCCCAAATCCTCACTAGAACATTGAGGAAAAGGCATCTGCCAGCATTCCAAAGCTGAAGTCTTTAGAAATGTGTTTGTTCTTTCAGAAGGGTAATTTCTACCTCATTTCCTCTAGTGGATTTTCTCCTGTTCAGTAGTATATCTGTATCAATGTTCTTGAGGAGGCAGCCAAAACAGTGTATCTGCTTTGAGATAAATGCTGAAATGGCGCCCTAGTGTTGGCGTTGGCATCAAAATGTGGTGAAAAGAAGAATCTTAGGTCTTTACCAAAGATCTTGATAGGCTCAAAGATTCAGACTGCAGCTCTTCCAAAGGAGTTAAGCTGGGAGATGTGCTAGAAGCCTCAAATCAGGTAGTGTATTGTTCTCTTAATCCTTTCTCATCTGCAGGGGGAAGCAAGTCAAGTGTGTCCTGATACACTACTTTAGTAAAATGGATGTGCAGTACACACTTCCTAACTACCCTCAGGAGGACTAAAAGTTGAGCAAATGGCGCCAGCTCCTAGCAATTACCTCTTGAAGAAACTCCGAAGACAAAAGACAAGTATTAGCTAGCTCAAGGAGAACAGAGTCCTCTCAGTTGCCTGTTCAGTGCTCTCCCTTAGTGCTCTGGCTCCCAGCGCAGCCTCCTGAGCTCGTGGCAGAGGCACTGGGCCCCTGTGAGCCAGGGAGCGGGCAGAGGCCTTCAGAGAGGGCTAAGCCCATGCTGGATGTGTGTTGGAGTCTGGTCCTAAGCCACAGGACCAGGCTCAAGCCTGGCTTTGTGTCTGAGCAATGCTGCCCTCCAATGGCAAACACATTGTCACCACACAGCCCACTCTGGACTAATCTCCATCTGAAACAGATCAGCTAGTGTCCCCTCAGGCTCCTAACTCCACAAAAAAGGCAAAAGGATGGGGGCTCGTAATGATGAATCTGTTACTCTTTCTGGCTCTGGGCCTCTGAGACATATTCCCAGATGTTTGATCCAGCTCACAGAGCCCTGTACATCAACGGTCCAGGCCTCGTACTGGGGCCACAGTCCTTCCCAGCTCTCAGATCCTGTTTCCCTCTGAAGTCTCTTGGCTGTGGAGCTCAGTTCCCGATTAACCCTTTCAGAGGCAATGCATCAGAGAAGCAGGAAACAAAGAAGCCTAACCGAGGGCACAAATACCCTTTAAAAAACACAACTCCAGATCATGACCAGATCTTTAAGAAAGCTCCTGAATACACTCATGGGCTCTCCTACAGCCTCATTCAGTGAGGTTTCAATCCAGGTTGAATCCTTCAATTCAGATGGGTGAGTAATATTGCACTTGCTTGAAGATGATTCTTCTTTTAAAAGGTTTCTAACTCCTTCCTTTTTTTCACTGGCCAAGTTCCTCTTCTTTGTTGCCACAAAGTGGCTGCAAGCAGCTGTAGTGTTTTTCTCCACAGACCCTGCCCACAGCAAATCTCTAGCAAATGCAAGTTTGTGTAAACTCTGTTCAGTGCAGCCAGTCCACCCTGGAATGCCTTCCAATGGTTCATCCCAGCTTGCTCAAATGGGTTTCCACCAAGTGACCGGCCTCCACTGGAGTCAGTCATGGCTTGCTGTTTACTACAGGGTCTAACTGTGAGTCTTGAAGGAATATGAAGATTTATTTAAAAAAAATACCACCTAATTCCTCTGAAATGGGACACAAATGATGAAAAGTCACCACCAACAAAGGTACCCATGTCTGAAACAACTTTAACATGCACAAAAGCCCATGGCTACATTTATGTGAATGTTCTTGGTGAAAAGGGAGGCTTGGATTGGGATACACCTGGAGGATATACAGGCAGCTGGAAAATATAAATATGTAAAAGGAAAAGAAATTATACATTGAAGAGATTTAGCATGGGAAGGAAAATGGAAATCCATGGGCTCTTCTCAAGATCCAATCAGTGCTCTGCATACCAACTGCATAGTTTGAGCACTTGGTGAAGCTGGCTTTATAAGGTGCTCTGATACACGCAGCCACTTTTAGCCAACAGGAAATACTCTTTTGTCTCTCCACTCAGATCTCCAAAATACCTGTAAAATCATTTTTCCTGAATTAGGCCTACCTTAACCATGCCAGCTTCTTCCTATATTCCCTGTGGTGATGGGGAGATGTGCAGTTCTGAGCAGACCTGTAGCTTTTATATATTAAAAAAGTAACATACTTTTTAAGTATGTTACAGAAGTATGTTAAGTATGTTACAAAAGTAACAGAAGAGAATTTCTGAGAAAGGAGTGCAGGATGTAAGGACACTTCAGGTACTCAGAGCTTCTCAACAGCACCTTTGAGTGATTTCCAGACAGCCATGGATAACATGGATACCACCATGATTTCCAGACAGCCATGGATAACATGGATAATGGACCACTGCAGTCTGAACTGCTAACAATACCTTGATAACTATTTCAATCTATTCTCTGACTAACTAATTTCCCCTTTGAAATTGCAGAAGATATAGACACCACTTTTGTTTCCTCTCTTTACCTGTGGAAAGTGAGGCACTATTATTTTTACAAAACACTTTCCTTTTAAACTAAACTAGTAAAAACAACAGACAACTCTATCGCTTTTATACATTACATCAAGTATTGTCATTTTCTCAATTTGGCGAAATATCCTCTATGAATATATGTGTGTGTGTGTGTGTGTGTGTGTGTGTGTGTGTGTGTATAAAAAAAAAAGAGAGAGAACTCATCCTACAAACTGATGAATTGACTGCATACGCAGTATTACTGGAAAATAGAGAAAAAGAAAATAATTATTGAGAAATGTAAATATAGTTGCTCTTTTGCTAGTGGTGCACTAGCAGCTTCCTATAAAAATAGCTACAATTTTGAAAAGATTAGATACTTAAAATGCAAAGAATATAAATGTCATTCACTTTCCTGCTTGTACAAAGTGAAATGTTTCAGGAAAATAATGAGAAAGATTGTACTAATTATTACAAAGCATTCAGCAATCATAATTTGCTTTTGCCTAGGGTTTTTCACCTATAAAGTGTGCAGACTCTCAGGGAAGGAAGGCTGTGAGTCTTCGCCATCTCTTAAAGAGAGGTAAAAATGATGGTTGTAGAACAAATCTGGTTGCAATGACAGAGACAGAAACTGAACCTAGCAGCATCCTCATTCCTAGCACTCTGCTATAAGCATCAAGAAGAGAAAAAGAGAAATATGCTGAATCCCTGCCTCTGTATCACCAGCAGATTTCTAGAATTATGATTAAAGAGACAACACAACTTAGTCAATCAGCCATCTCCTGTCCTCCCAAGCAATTGCATTTTAACTATTAAAAAGCTTTGGTAAATTGACAGCTGTGTGAATGCTTGGTTTGTGCAGCATAGCCATTTGCCATCTTAAGATGATTAATATAATTTCCAGTCCAGCAGACATCAAGTAATGAGTTCAGAGCAGTTATAGATATCTGCATGCAACTGACCAAGAGACACGATCCAGGAATACTCAGGCTGCCTCTCATTTGTGGCCACTGAGAGACTTCGAAGAAGAACTGGAAGTCAGACAACTTCCACTACAGAGAGCTCCCCACATTTCACTGAATCTAGGCTGTTTTTATTCCACAGGACTCACTCTGTAGAAGATTAATAGTGTTCCTGAACAACTTAGCTTGACAAAGAAGCAAGAACAAATGCTTCTCAGGACTTGTATGAAGAACCAGGAGAGGAAGTGACATGTAGTGGTTGGGAATTTTATATGCAGTTTAGCAGTTGACTTCACATGTGATGCTGAGTAAGCTGAACAGTGTTTCTGGTCCCTGCTTCCGTATCTTTTTAAGGAAGCTGGTAGCTAGCTACGAGATATGAGTTCCTCCTCCTGTGGCTGTGTTGCTCAGTGTTAGTTGAACAGTTTGAGGTGTTTGGATGAATAACATAAAAAATCATTATTGGCTCCCAAATGTTTTGTACATTATGTTGTTGTACTCAGTGTAACGATCAAATATAGAATATGTTTCTGCAAAGCTAGCACCTATAAAATACCCTGTTGTCTCTTTCTACTTTATCAAGCAATGCATAGAAACCTTTAGAGTCCCCATTTAATACTATCTACAACATCAAGGCTGATTTTACCCTCCATATTCTTCGTAGTTTTCTCTTTCTCTCAAACAGGTAATATAATTGTGGGAAGAATGTCTTCCCTTTATAATTATTACACGCAAAGCTTCAGACATGCAAATTTCAGGTAAAGGCCTAAAATTTTGAAGGCTGTCATTATCCTTCCAACACAAAGAGACCTTCCTGGGGACCACTGGATTTACATAAAAGGATGTGTCTTTTGTTTCCTTTCAGTGTTACAATGAAAGATATGTCATGACTGTCTCATAGATTTTTGGTAATCTATTTCATGAACAAATTCACTTATTGTATTATAAGAAAGCTACATTCATGCAAGAAAAGATAAAGAGTGGCCTAGGAGCAGACTTATTTTGTCTTGGTCAGCTGAAATAATCAGCTTCCACTGCATGTCTCTTGGAGTCACAGGGCTAGTACTTGAATCTTGCCAGCCCTGGAGATTATTCTAAATCAGTTCATCACATTCCAACCCAACACTTCTTCTGATTACAAAGTTAATAGCTTAAAATGGACATTCTAGAATTAACACTGTGACCTGCCTAATTGGTGACACAAAGAGTGGCAAAGTGTAGTGCAAGGGCCAGGCTGAGAGTGACAGTATCCAATGATGTTCGAGGCTCCTCTGTTAGAAGCAACACTGGAAAAGGGAGATAATTGTAGGTTTTTCATTTCTCCTTTTGGCCTGTAAAAGTTTGCTTTCCATAATTGACTTTCACAAGCTACTTATTATGTATATTTTTCAATAGGAAAATACCAGTGATGAGCCATATGATGCAGCTCAATCAGATGGTTAGCAGATTCTGTAGTGTTTGAATGCAGAAGAGAATTTCTGAGAAAGGAGTGCAGGATTCTAAGGATGCTTCAGGTACTCAGAGCTCCCCAACAGCACCTTGGAGTGATTTCCAGACAGCCCAGGAACATAGGATATCAGACTAATACAGGCCAGGGAAAAATAAATCATCTTTTAGAGGAAAAGTTGCTTTAAGATGTCCTCCTAAAAACAATCAGGCAAGCAACTCATCACATTCCCAAAATGTAACAAGAAAATGCACCTTCTGCTGGTTTCACTGTCTAACTAGATTGAATAAGCAGCAGTGTTCGTACAGTGAAGGGGGCAACGAACGTGGGGTCTGGGCTACTGAACCCAGCTACCCATTTGGTTGGCTTAGTTGTAATGTTAATGTACTCTCTGACTGATGTCCAGGCCTATCTGGGAAATGTGTGAGACAGGTATCAACAGAATGAGTCTCTCTCTCTGAGAATAAGACCTGACAGGTCTGAATGTGGGTTTTAAATGGTTGAACAGGGAATGAAAGAGAGATTCATTTAATGAAAACTTTTCCTAGAACAAAAAAAAATGCCAGAATCCACACTTTATACAGCACTAAAGACGTCATTTTTCCTTTGGAATTTATTCTAGAGTTAACTGAGTAAGAGTGCTGAAAATAAAGCTTCTTTTTATTCTCTCCTTGGATTGGCAATGGGAAGGATTTAAAGAACTCTATTTGATCTATTAGGTTTGGGAACTCACAGTGCTGTACATTGTTTTAGTGTACTAAATTTAGTTGACTTCTGTCTCTTTCAATTATCCTTCTAAAAAGGACCGGTGAAAAATAATGTGTCTCCTTGTATCATTTGGTTTGCCGTTGTTTAATTCTTCCCTTCTAGTACTGGCTTATGTTTTGTAACGTAGGGAGAACAGAAGAGCTTAAGGGGGAAAATGCCTTAATAAAAAGTTCTTTCCTTTTTTTTTTTTTTTTTTTTTTTGAGTTTGAGCTTGTACAGTCTTCCCTTTCATATTTATATCAATAAAATATCAGGATTGTTGATAAGGACACACAAGTCACCTGGAGAACAGGCTTAATCTTAGCTCTGGTAAAATAGGCCTTCTCTTAGAAATACTAAACATAAAAATAAATTCCTCTGCAGTGTATCTTCATGCCTAAGCAGCTTATCAGTAACACGAATCAAAATCAAATGGACATTTCATGTATGTAATCCATTGTCTTATCCGTTTTTGCCACAGCAAAGTACTGTAGAAGAGTATGCCCTAATTCTTAAAAGAAGAGCAGTGCTTCCCATCAGAGGTACTCTTAAGCATTTCAAAAATAGTTTAGTTCCATTTAGTATCACTTACGTGTATGCCCTCAGTTCAGCTATGCACAACATCCCCTAAAAACCCCTCAGACTCTC
This sequence comes from Rhynchotus rufescens, assembly GCA_032273925.1. Taxonomy (NCBI): domain Eukaryota; kingdom Metazoa; phylum Chordata; class Aves; order Tinamiformes; family Tinamidae; genus Rhynchotus; species Rhynchotus rufescens. The sequence continues at coordinate 14,266 of JAVCKT010013783.1, forward strand.
AAAAGGAGGTAGAAAGTAGGCACGAATTCTGGGGCAGATCTTGAACTCAGCTTCTTCTTTGCAAAGGATACAACAGTAAGAGGTAAAGCGTTTCTGACTGTGATGTCCTCTAACCATCAAATAATAATCAAATACTTTGATGAGGAGGAAATAAAAAGATGAATGTGCGTTAGTGATCCATTAAAATTTCCTAAATAGTAATTGCTGAACTTGACTGCCCTCAAAGACCTTGTTCTGAAAACAGAAAGAAGGAGCAATGATTTCTCCTGATTTTATACAGTGTCTAAAAGATAAAGCAGATGCTGAATTTTTATTCCCCCACCTTGTTTCAGTGCTCAGACTGGGCTGATACTCTAGAGAGTAATTTTTAAAAGACCTTTTGGAAAGGAAGGGCTCCATTCAAAAGTTCAACATTTCTTGTTAACCTTCCTGTTGGAAAGGTTAGAAAAGTCTACATTCCTGTACCTGATAGTACTTCATTAATTATCAAAACAAACCTACCACTGAAACCTCATGCAGAAAATTCAGCAGTGAGCACCTATATTTCACTAATTCCTCCACAGACCTATGAGGCAAGGAAGCTATGCTCTGTAATAAGATTGAGAAGGACTTATGACAGGAATGAAAAACTTTCTAATACATCTCATGAAAGTGCCAGTGACTGCAGCTTCAGTCTAGCTGTCAAAGGGAAAATGACAAAAAGCATTTAGATTTCTTTACTTTCTTCTTGTCAAATAGGCCAAACTCACTAGGGACAAGACGACTATCAAAGGCAGAGATGCTAATGAACAAGCCTACATGGAACCATTGGAGGCTGTGACTTCTTGGAGCCAAGTATCTTTGAAGTAGATTTCCTGGCATCCCCCTTTCCCATCTATCCACCAGACATTCCTTAACCTTTGTTTAGATGAATGTCATATTCAGATATCAGGATGTCACCAGGATTTGGGAAAAACAGGTGACACTTGTGACATGGTTGGTACAAACAAGGGCCCTTGGCAATGGTCATAAATTCTACCAGGTATGTGAGCAGCAAGCATGATAGTCCTTATGGGCTGATGGCTTAAATACCATGCAAACAGATCACACAGAAGAAAGATGTCACTACCTGCACTATGAGAACAGGTATGTTCGTGCCCATAGCTGGAGTGCAGCTGCTAGGGCAGAGTTTAGTTCACTAGTGCAGACAAAGACACTGTCTTCAGATTGTGACAAGACAACAAAAGAACAGAAATATCTTAGCAGAGATTCATTTTTTTCTGTGGGAAGAATTAATTTAATAAATGTCATTTCTCAGTTAAAACTCTGTTTTATGAACAGGCAATCATTCTTCAGACAGGAATAAAAAAAAAAAAAAAATATTAAAGTTCCTTTACCACAAA
>JAVCKT010013790.1:0-22541 GCA_032273925.1 Rhynchotus rufescens
TTTGCTTGTTTTTTTTTTTTTTTTGTCTTTTTGTGCGTTTCTCCTAAGAGAGGATAATGCCATTGACTCTCCTTGCGTTTCCCTTCTTGCACATTCGGTAGCTCCCCTTCCACACGTGTACAGTAAAAGCAGTTCAGGCTGCTTTTCACTGCACTTCCAGGCACGTCCCTCTGGCCTGCAGGCTGCTCCCCTCTGCTCATGTTCCAGACTCACTGATTCAAAGCCTTTTCCTATTGTATTCATCCATTGCCCATGCCGGATAACATTTCTAGGATTTTGGTAAAATCCTGTCTGGCAAAATCAGTAATTTGGATGGAATGAAATATCAGTGGACTAGTTGTAGTGACACTGCAGATGAGAGTGTTTGGATTTGAATAATGATACTACAAAATGAGCAGCCTGTGGCTGAGTCTCTGAGAATTTTGCTGATGTGCAGATATGAGTGTGTGTTTATAAATATTGGCCAGATAGGAAAATCTTCCTGGAATAATATAACATATTCCTATTTTTATAGATGTTCTGCTGAACTATCTTGCAAATTGTCCCCATGAAAACTGAAACTTAGTTATCTGTCAGTGTCCAAGCAAAAACTTTGGTCAAAATGTAAACTTTGAGGATGCTTTTTATTTATGTGAAGTGATGCATTGTAACTCTGTACAGCATAAAAGCTAACACCTTTAGGATCATTCGTTCTGATAATGCACATTTTTCACATAACAGGCAAGAAGATGAAGAAAAATTTTAAAAAGTGTTCTAAGGGAAACATTTTCAAAGAAATAATACTTATGAGTGTGATTTTTGTAATTAAAATTATTTTTGTTTTTCATTAATACTTAACTGGTTTAACAATATTTACCAAAAAAAAAGAAAAAGAAAAAAAATCTTTACGGAGTGATCTTACCATGAAAAATTTCAATTTCTTTTAGGGTATTCTTGGTACGGGACAGTCAAAGTAACCCCAAAACATTTGTATTGTCATTGAGTCATGGATTAAAAATAAAGCACTTTCAAATTGTACCAGTAAGTAAAATTTTCAGTTTTTATATACATACATGTATGTGTGTGTGTGTGTATATATATACAGTTGTAAAAATATATCATCAAAGAATTAGAATTATGGTAGAATATTAATGGATTATTTGCATTTTATTGTTCTAAGAAATATGGTAGACATAATACCTCTACTACTAAGAATTACAGATATTTGCAAATAGAACTGAACATTTCTGAGCTTTGTTCTGTGATGTTATGAAACTTGACTGGTGTTGTGAAACATATGTCTTGGTTTACCTAAAAAGTTGCTTGAAATGGGACAAATCTATTTTAACTGGAACATAGGAAACCTTGCTGGCATGAAAATCTTATTAAAATAAAGGTCATACTGTCTTTTTCCATTTTTTCAATATGTGCAAAATTTCTTTAGCTCTCAGTTTAGGTGGAATGCCAACAAGCAGAGCGTGTGTGTGTCTCATTGATTCATCTTCAGGATAGTTTCTCTTGGCATTTGGGGTGAAACACTTTTTGTTGACCATTCTTCATTTGTGTTTTTGTGGTATATCCATAGGAAAATCTGTTCTACAGGGGCAGCTTTTGCTAAAACTGATATGACTTTTGCAGGGGGAGTTATCTAAAGTAAAGCAATTTATCTCCTCCTAGTTAACAAGGAGAGTAGAGGAAGGCAGGAATCTATAATGAGAATAATTTCATCCAAAGAGATAGCATGTAAATGTAGAAATTGGTAATATCGCAAACACACGTACGTTTTAACTGCCTGAAGTCAGTCTGTTTTCAGTCCTCTTCCATCCTCCTCATGAAGGGCCCAATTCCTGACTTGTTGCATGCTCTCTTTCTGCTAGAACAAGAGTTTTCAAGTTAAAAAAATATTTTTGGAGAAAAAGAACTTTGCTCCCAGTTCTTTCTTATCAAATCTCTCAATGAAGTTAGCATTTTCTAAGAAAGAAGACATTTTGTGTTAGTGCAGTAAGTTGAAAGCTTATTAGTTGGAGATAAAAGTTACCTTCTTGAACTTCAATTCCTACAATTCTTCCAAACTCTCATCTCTTTTCAGCCATCAGGAATAGAAGATAAACCTTTCTACTCAAAGTAAATAAATAAGTGACATTCTAAAGGTCTCTTTTGCAGGTTAGATCAAAACATTCAGCCTCTAAATGATTTTTTCTAACATTTTTGGTTGCTTCAGATTATACTGCATTTAAAAATACCCCCTTACAATTAGAGGATCCACCCTGCCAGTCCCATTTTTTTCCCAAATTAACAAGGTGCAACATGTTAAAATAACATGTGCAGAAGACATTACACATGGGTGGTAGGAAATTAATTGCAAGATAAGACATTTGGGATACACTCAGGATTCCATACTGTGAAAATCAGGGAACTCCGTAACAGAAATGTATTCTTCATCCCTATTACTCTGGGCAGATAGAAATTAACCTCAGTGTAGTCTACTCTGAAATCAGCTATTCTATAGTCCAAGTGAAGAAAGAAAAAAAATGACAGGCATGTATTTCTGGGACTGCTCTTTTCCTAGTACATCTTCTCTTATAACAGCCTTCATAAACTGTAGAAGATATTAGATTGCTGGGCAGCAAAATGTCTATATAAGCTCTTTGCAAAATATTGATCGCTTTCTTCAGTATTTGGAAATAACTTTAAGGGATGTAAAAACAAGAACAACAAGAACAACAAAACTAAAACTGAAGTCCCAGGCAACAGACACGTGCAATATCAACTGTGCCTTGTCTTTGATGTGTCGGCCGGAAAATTGCATGCGTAAAAAAATGCAGTCATATCCATGACTGATAATCCATTTTCAAGTTTTGACTGAAGAATAGGAATTTACACATGTACACACTCATAATTCCTTAACTAGCAGTGTTTGACCTGGCTTGACTAAAGTCTGAGAAAAAAAGAAATTAAAAACTACTTCCAAACATGGTAGAAGGGAGTAGAATAACCAGGAGTCATAAGCAGTCCAACAGCTGCTTCAGATGAGAAATCTTAATTAAAGGTAAGAGAGCTAATTACACCTTCTCCCTTCCTCTATACCCCAAGAAGGCTAGTGGCATCTTTCTCTAGCGCAGCGTCTGCTGCCCTGCACTAACCCTACTTCAGGAAGTTCTTTTGTTCATGGTCTACATCTTATAAAGTGTATCTTTCCTCTTTTCTCTTTAAAAAAAAAAAAAAAGTTTCTTCCCCTATTGTACTGAAGCTTTTTGATATTCGATATATCAGCAGGAGGGAAAAACTATCAAGCAAGTATATAGGCAGAATTAGCAGAGCAATTCAGATTGTGAGAGAGCTAATTCTAAGTAGCAGACTAGGGAAATACTGCTTTTTAAGTTTTCAAGTTTCAGGAAGAGTAATCTTAAAAAAGATATTTTACAGTTTCTTTTTTTTTTTTTTTTCTCTCATATGTGACTAGCTGTGCTAACACATGTATTTGCAGCAATGGTAGCTCTTTATTATAAGCACATGTTTCTACCTGAAGAATATTACTTTTATGGTAGTTCCTTGGACAGCAAGTACTATTCAGTACACTTGTGTGTAGCCACATCACATGCTACAAAATCAGTGACCCAAAATTTCTTAGCTGTACAGACCACTGAATGGAACAAAGGTTGATGAGGAAGTCTATGAGTAGGCTGAAAACTGACAGTTCTTGGTTAGTCTGTAAAATCTCTAAGTTTGTGTAGACTTCAGCTTTGATTCTAAATGAAAGGCATACAACAATGTTATTAGTTCAGAAAGAATGCTAATATTTAAATACTTACATAGCTTTTCCCTGCTAGGCATACACCTAACATAGATGGAAAGTAAAAAGGATGTATTGATTATTTCTGATCTTGCTGTGAACCGTCACTGTATTTCCCCTTCTCCCTGCTAGTGATAAGTTTATAAACATTTTGGTCTGCCAGAAGTTTTCTCAAATCTTTCCATTGGGAAGAAATGCCATAGCAAAAGAGGATTTTACTCTATCTTGTTTTTCTATTTTTACAGTTGGAAGATGATGGGAAGCTATTCTATACCCTTGATGATGGTCATACCAGATTTACTGATCTCATCCAGCTAGTGGAGTTCTACCAACTTAATAAAGGAGTCCTGCCTTGCAAGTTAAAACACTACTGTGCACGAATTGCTGTTTAACCAAAGCCTCTATTGCTTCATCAGAGGGAAGGGAAGATACTAGAATACTTTTTCTCCCTCAAGGCAGTTTCTGTAGTAAAAAGGGAAAAAACATTATGTTCAAAAGATTTTAAACTTCATCTGGAAAAAGAATTTATATGCTTCATAGATTAAGTACTGTGCATTGTGATTGTCACTGCAAAAAAATAACTTCCTAAGAAACATTATTCATATGTAATTATTTAGTGTTGTCTTGGATTCTTTTTTTTTTTCCAACTGAGGAATTTTTTAAAAATAACGTTGTATAACTTCATCTACAAAAATAAAACTGAAGTTCTTTGTTCTTAGCTTTAAAATGAATTGGTTGCCTTTTCAAATGTTTCTCGTAATTTCTATTCATCGGATGGAAGAACACCTTTCACTTTGGTGAGAATTAGAAGCTAAACTGTGCATTATTTGTAAATAAAATGGTAAAGTATTTTGCACTATATTTTTGAATGTTACTTTGAGGATTATCACATATAAAAATTAAAATAATTAAAACTGCTTATAGCTGATAAGCTGTATTGAGTTGTCCTATTCCTACTATAATATTTTAAAAGATCTTTTCTAATCTAATGACTAGATCTACACTTTTATACAGACCTAGTGTGTCATTCCTTGACTGTGATATGTATAAGCATGCATAACATGGTTTAATATACACCTAGATACACACTATTCTTTCCCTCAAACACATATGCACGCACACACACACACACACAGGTCTGTTAAGTACTGTATATTGTTTTAGTGTTGGGGAGAAAGGCAACTTCTGTGTCCCTTAAAATAAACAGAAGTGAATGCAGTGAACTTTACTGTTTGCTTAAAACCTTTTTTGAGTATATCTGCAGTCAATACTTGGCTTAATTTATCACAGAATAACAAACTAAAACATAGCTACCAGTCAACAAGTCTTTAAAGATTACTGAATAGCTAACATTCCAGCTAAGGAGAGCTTTTATGGTAGAGCAAATTGAATTTTGGACCATGGCAGTAGAAATAGTTTTGGTATCTGTGTTTTGAAACAGCGGTGAAACTGTTGTGTCTTTGAAGAGAGTCACGTGGAGCAGGACTCCCAGGGAAAGGGGGTCCCTGTGCTAATGCTTTGCTAGCCGGAAGGTTTCACCTCGTGACGAGGGCTCAGGATGTGGCTCTGGGTAGAGGCTGGAGCGCGAGGCCGCGCTTGGAGCCAGGCCGCGTTGCTCCTCGCAGCAGAGCCCTGCCTGGCACCTCCAGCAAGGCACTGCGGGCAGCTCTGCAGCCTCGCGCTCGGGATCGCGTGCCTGGGGAAGGCAATCACAATAGCATAGTACTGTGATACTTAATTTACTAACTTCATCCACACATCACTGACCTTTTCCTCTGGTATGCAAATGCAGTTTTTAAAGCTCATTAAAAAAGCAGCTCTTCATAACATGTACCAAAGATGCAACATATGTGGTGCCTGAGCTCATTATATTAGAAATGCCTTGTAAAACTCTTCACAGTCTAATAAATTTAACTCTTAATCCTCAAAAATAATTTTGAATTTTAATCAGGAAAAAAAAGTAGATTTAATAAAAATCTCTCCATATCTAGTTAAACTTGATTAACTGAGGCCTCGTATTATTTCAGATTGGTGCAGAATAAAGAGAAACTTTCTCTATATTCATGTATTGTTGATTGTCAACTGGCACATTTAATGAGTTGTCCATTGCAGTGCATTTGTGCTTGGGTATGTTAGAATTTTGCCCTCATTTTTTATTTGTATGCTTGGTTTTTGTTTATTTGTTTGTTTTTTTGTTTGTTTTACCAGCACACTTGATAGAAAAGTCAACTGCTCAGTAACTGAGCACCTTTTCAACGTTTCAACTCAAAGAATGAGAATATGTGGATTATGTGATAGAGCAGAATGACTGTCTAGTCAATGGGCTTTTCCTGCTTTGGACTGTTTTTCACAAGTGAAATTTGAAAACAAGACAACTAAAGCCCAAGCAGTGTCTTATAAGCATCTGCAGCAGTGTTTAACTGACAAGTATTCAGGCATCCTTACTCTGTAAAATGTTTCCTTTTTCATTTTATCAGTGCTCTAATTAAAAAGGAAATCTGAAATCTTGTTGAGACTGCTCTTTTTCTTTTTTTACAAGTCTACATTGCTTTTCTCACTGTACAGTTGTCCATGACCATGCAATAAAAAAGCAAAACAAAACAGTAAAATCTAGGTTGGTATTTGAACTACCAAGATGTACTGGCTACCCCTTTGTTTAAAAGTTACTGGAGAAAGAAGCATGAAGGATAAAGTCTTAATTTTTAGATGTGCTAAATCGTATATGATTTGCAACATCCTGGCTAGCCTCTACTTTCTAAGCTCCTTTAGTGTGAAGCATCGTGACGGACAAGCACTTTGAATTTCCCTCCGGTTTACAATTTTAGCCTTTAGTGAGTGCATGTGCAGGGAGCACAGCGCAGTGCTGGGAAGCACGAGCCGCCCTGGCCGTGCAGAGGTACCAGGCACCACCTAACTGCCCCGGCACGTCCTTCTGCCTGGGGTAATGAGCCCTGCAGGGGCAGCCCGTGCGGGACGGGAGCCAGCTCCGAGATTGCTGTAAAGCTCCGCCTTGTATTTGTTGGCATATGGCCTCTGTGCCTGAGTTTCCAATCTTAAAATCTTTTAGGCTCAAAGGAAATTAAAAGTTAATTCACTGGTGTTTCATAATGCATGCACATAGAGGGCCAGAATTAAGGTTGTGCAGACTGCATTAAAAGACATTTTTTAACTTCTGAGTGTTTTTACTTAACAATCTTATTAAGTCACTTAATGAATTTTTTGACATGTAGCAAGTCTTCAGTTCATCAGACTAAATGTTTTGAATGAGAGCTTTAACCCATTAAATAAGAGGGGATTACACATGTAGCTAGCTAGGAGTGGGATCTTTCAAGGATAATTGAATTTCTGTCAAATGTTGTCTGTTACATCCTAGTTTAAGAAATGTAGCATTTTGTGCTTCCCTGGATGTAGAATTATATTGCAGCCAATGGGGGACCTTAGGGTCTCTATTTTTAAGATACTATCCACCGTATTTAAAGAGAATGATCCCTTTTTATTGTTAAACCATTTAAACACCATCCTCAACTAAATCGAAGCCACTCCAGCACGAGTTAATTTGTCTTCCAACCATTACACACATTCAGTGCAACTGGTGCTTACGCACCAGCCTAGTGTTTGTCAGTAGGAAGTCCTGCATCATTTCTATTGCCTTCGTTACATTAGTTTAGAAAAACGCAAGGTACCCAACTGCTCCCACCAGCTTTAGGAGCGGGTTAGTACAACAGTTGTGTTCGTTATTGTTCTGGCATTTCAAGCTACGCTGCTCTAGCGCCGTTGCTCGTGCTGTTTACGAGCCAAGCTGGGTTAGGTCCAGGCTTAGCTCGAGGTCCCTTCTCGTTGATGCCGCCCGCGCAGCCGGAGCTCTCCCCAGTCGGTGGAGATGGAGAAGGGAGCCTCGCTCCGCAGGTTGGGGTGCGCAGCTGTGCGGGGCGCGCACTGGTGCCGCGCGGCCTCTGGATGTCAGCAGCACCTCGCGCAACGGCCGCGCGCCCGGCCCCCGCCCCGCGCTTTTTCCGCCCATAAATTATTCACCCGCTCGCTACCAATTAGCTCTACCAGTTGCCGGGTTTGTTATCGAGTTAAGCTTCGAGACAAGAACCTGAACTCAACGAGCGATTAAAAATTTATTAGCTGGGATGATTAAATATGCAGATAGTCTGTGAAGCTTGTTCTTGAAACCATTATATTACCTTTTTAATACTAATGATTTGTATAATTAATTTTAAAAAAAAGCCTGAAAGTCTTTTTTTTTTTTTTTTTTTTTTTTTTTTTTTTTTGACATCGGAGCAGGACATAAAAGGGAAGAGATTTAACGCAAAGGAGGCAGCAAACCTGAGTATTGAAACGGCTCCTTCACGTGTATAGGCAATAATGTGGCTTCCTTACAAGACTAGTTTGTGGGATTTTTTTTTCTTCTCTTCTAAATTGATTATTTTATTAATCTGTTAAGCAGTCTGGGAAAACTCTCCCCATGGACGAGCCATATTTCCAAAGGAGCACTCAGGGTGATTAGCCCTGGTAGCACACATGATCCCCCACACTCGGCAGCCGGAGGGTGGGCTGTGGGTTCCATGTTGAGGCGCGTTTTGGGCAGCCTTTCTGCGTGCGCTTGGCTTCCAGGCGCGCGCGTTATCCCGGAGTTTCCATGGGAACTGCTCCAGGTCTCTCAACGCTTCATGCGAGGGGAAGCTGCCACTGTCTGACGGCACGCGTTGTCCTCACGACCGGCCGCACTGGGGAGAGTTAAAGGCCATTGAGCAGCGCGCGGGGTTGCTCCTGCTACTGAGGGCCCATGGAGCAGAGGAGCCGCCCGTGTGGGAAGGTTGGAAGCAGCTGCCCTGCCCCAACAGAGGATGAAGGGTGCCCAAAGTGGGCACAAGTGACCCATGTGACAGTGAGGAGACCAGCGAGGGTGTGGGACAGGCGTCTGCGGGCTGAGACCCCACTCAGTGCTGTCCTGAGGGACATGAGCCCTAGGGCCACCCATGAGGACGATGTGCGCAGGTGCGGTGCTGAGGGAGCCCTCGCTTGTGTTTCGTGTTGGATGTGCCTGGTCCCTCAGCATGAGGCCAGGGGAGCCCAAAGCCCCAGCTGGTGGCCCCAGTGGGCTGCGAGGGGCCTGGTGGTGGGCTGTGCCCCAGGCCTTCTCTGTGGGGCCCAGGGGGTGAGCGGAGGCCGCTCTCAGGGCCCAGACCCCTCTTCCAGCAGGGCAGGGACAGCCCTTGGTTAGAGGGAGCAGCACGGAGGGCGCCCGCTGCTCCAGGACCACACTGGGAGGGCACAGGCCGCTGGGAGGGCACAGGCCACAGGGAGAGGGTGGCTCTTATTTTACTCCCTTCTCCTGCTGGCTCCTGGCTGCAGGGCCTCGCTGAGCCCCAGGTGAGCGGCCGCTGGCTGCGATGGATGGGATCAGCAGGCAGCCTGGGGCACCAAGGAGGCTCCATGCAAGGTGAGGGCTCTGCTCACAGTACGCCCCGCTGCGGAGGGCGATGAGCAGCCCCAGGGGAGCTCCTGCCTCCTCGGCCTCCTGGGAAGGGCAGCAGCTGCCCTGAGCAGGGGCCGCTCACCCCGGCTAACGGATCTCCCCTATCCGAGACAGGGGAATGGTGAGCACAGCCCTAATAAACGTGTGTGCTTTGGGCTAAGCTCGTAGGTAAGTGCATGGGCAGGCAAACGATGCACCACACTGAGTGCAGCACAAATAATGAGCTAAGCAAAGTAAAACCTCTATGACAAAGTGTTTTTCCGGGAGATTTGGGTGATTTGAGATTGATACATGCTGGTCTTGTTCTGCTGTGGTTATAGAGCAGAGTGCCTTGGTTTTTTGGTGCTGAGCCCTGTGGTGTGCTTGCTTCACGTTCCACTTGCATTGAGTGTTTCTAGGCCTTGCCACAGCGCACAGTAGAATTAGAGCACAGTCCTTTTCTGTAGAGTGCAAATTGAAGAAAGTATTTGTATCAGTGTCATTACTGAACTTGCACAACTAGGATCTCCTAATGGAGAATGTCTCTGTAAAAGTAATTGTTCTTTAATCAAAATACCATGTGTACTTCTTTGATGATGTGAAACTAGACTGTGACCTAGGCAGTTGTTAAGTCCTTGAGGCATCACACCAATCCTCTGGGAGATGCTGTGACCCACATGTACCGCTTCCTTTCTTGCTGTCTCCTTGCTCAGAGCTAAGTTGAAACACCACTTTTCATAAGCTCTTTTCAGCTTTTCCTTCCAGTATGATAGCTAGCTACTTGGGGAGAGGAAGAGGGCAAAGCAAAGAGCATTCCCTTGGGTAACCAAGCTGAGAGAAAAAAAATGGAAGGACATCTCTGGAATATGCTCTTCTTCTCCTCCTTCTTGTGCCTTAATCTGAGCAAGAGAATGAGCCCTTGCTTTTAACAGCTGCATACTGGGTCAGTTCTCATATTCCCATCAGAAGTATTGGTTGATATTTAATGTTGGCAAACAATTTATAATCTAAAGGAAAATTTTTAAATGGACAAGAAAAGGAATATTTTGTTTTGGTTTGTTTTACAATGCAATTAGGCAGAGGTGCGAGAAAATACGTATTAAGTTTTGACAGAATTTTCAGCAAAAATCTTATTCTGTTAAATTTTACAAGACTTTGCAATTGCCAAATCTGTAGCCTGAATGTTTAAGTTCTGAAAAATAAATCGTGGGAAAATCTTATCTGATGATGGATGTGAGGTCAGTCGTTTAAAGCTGAAATGCTCTCTCCCTGGTTACATGGTATGGGGCTGTGGTGCTCAGACCATATGCATAGCTAGTTATTTTTAGACATTTAAGGAGAATGTAAAGGAGGTGAGATGTGTAGGAGGGTGGAAGGGTAAGGAAAGAATTTTAAAAGAGGTATTAACATTTGGAACAACAATAGACATGCTATTGGAGTGGTTTTCATAACATGCACGTATCATATTCAAAGGGGCTTGCTTCTGCGCTGAACAATTAATGAAGTCCTCACTTCTGAAACGATGCATGCATTTGTTTGTGTGCTGTGCATAATGCTATGGATTTCAGTATGCTTAAGATAATGTGTGTAAGTGTTGGCAGGATCAGAGTCAAAGACGTCAAAAATAACTCGGAGGGCTTGTGGAAATTCACAAAGTGTAATAAGGTGATACTTCAGTTGCTGTTGAAGTGGAAATTGTAGCTGATATTATAGTTAATGATGGACTGTGGTCACGGGGTTCACTGTGACTGAACAATACCCATCTCTATTTTTGAGGTAAATTAAGAGAATTATATGAAGTTGAACTAAAAATTAGGGATGTTTTTTCTCTTTAGCACTTATGCATTGATAGTGTTATTTGCACTTACTATCCTGTATTGTGTGTGTGCTTAAAAACATTCACACAAAAAAACCAAAGCTGCCTTACATGATTTTTTTTTTCAGTAGGAATCTATATTTGAAATAGCCTTGGTCTTGTGGAATTGCATGATGCATCTTTTAAAGAAAAAGTTCCTTATTCCTCACCACTGCAGATTTGGGAATCAAAATCATGATGGGAATGTTCTGATTGTTTCTTACATTTCTAGCTAAATAAAACCAGCAGACTCATCCAGAGAACCTAAGCAGTGCAGGTGCCTTTAAAAGAATATCCCTGCAGAATGAGATAGAGTTGACTTGTGTTATCCCATTGCTTAAGACATATAACATACCATAAATTAATTCAAGCTTGTCATCTGATGAAATGATATCACTTGTTTGTCTACAGAAGTGTGTGTTCAGCTACTTCCATTTTGTGATAAAGCTAAATCACTCCAAATGCACCTAGAAACCTAGGAAAGAATGTTCACACTGTTGCCATAATCTTGATCTAAGAAGGTTCAAGAACTGACTGCTGATATTCTTCCAGGTTTTCAACTTTGTTACTCCCTATGTAATTCTTCCTAGATGATCATTTTACAATTCATTTTTCATTTTTTGAAAGCATTGTTGATTTGTAGTTCTTTTAACTTTTTTTGATATAATCCTGGAAACAGTGTGATTTCTACATCTACACTTAAGGAATCTACGGCTGGAAAATGTAGTAATGAATAAATTAAGATCCACATACAGTTCAGTCATAACGGTAAGAGAAAAATACATGTAAGAAAAACGAAAGAAATAGAGCTCCTGAAGAAGAATACTGTGATGATGAAGAGGCTGGAGGAACTGATTTCCAAGCAAAAGCTGGAGAGCTAGTACGGTTTAGCCAAAGTCACAATTTCAACCCTGAAAACTTACATTAAAAATGGAAAGAATAACTGGGGAGGTGAAGATGAAATGGAAGGGATAAGGAGAGAACAACAGCTAGCTGTTCAAAAAAAGTCATAATCTGTTTGACTGTGTGACCCAAGCTTCTGAGGCATTCTTGCAGGGACATGTATAGATTTGAAAACTATCACCAACTTCTCTCAGTGACCTGAGGAGTTTTATGGAGAAATTCTGAGGTAGTGAAATACCAGTGTTTTTACTCAATAACTGAACCCATAACTCAGCAGTGTGATGTTGCAGGGCTAGTTTTATTCTCTGTGTTAAGTCTAACCTTGAGTTTTGCCTAATACTCTATTGCTGGATACAGAACATCATCTGGTGACTAAGTAGCCACCTGGTGAGGTAGGGTAGAGGGAATGAGGCTTGGAGAGATTGGCCAAAGACAAAGCGACTGGATAGTGAGGCATCTTATTTCTGCTTTGTGGCATGGCACCAGTTGGGGATGGCTTATACTTGCAAGCGAAATGCAGCTCTCTGACTTCTTATTGCTGAGCTTTCTGCTGCTGAAAAAGTGGTTCTACAGTTTTTAAGGATGGGTTATAACAATTGCTGCTTGGAAAGTTCATTAGAAGCTATATGACTTGGAACTGTGAAAGTAGTTGAATACACTAGTTTTAAACTAAGCTTTGCTCTGATCTCTCTGCTAAGGAGTACTGTTCATGTGATACAAAAAAAATAGTGAAAAGGTGGAAACCAGATACGTAAGCACTGTGAACTTTTAATAATAAGAAACCACTCCAAGAGACCTCATTAAGCCAGGACGATATTCTAAAAGTGAATGTACATGTTGACAGCTACACCCGTAGATTTGAAAACTGCAAACATGTTCAGCATAAAAGCCATTTTAGAAAAAAGCTGTTGCTCTGCCCTTGTACTAATTTAAGAATTGTTCTTTCGTTCTGATTTTTATAGTTTCTCTTCACATATATAACTGGGACACTAAAAAATATTTTAAAACATCTTTCATATAACAGACTTTCTAATGCAGAGGGTTATTTTTGAAAATGTGCATGTTATGCAATGGCTTGAATGGTCAGTTAAGCCTAATAAAGCCTTTGTTTCCTTTTATAAACAAATAAAATTACCTGTTCTTAGGCTGTACTTCTGTGCCATGTTCTTCTCTAGAACCTTTCTTTCCGAGGAATAATGATCATTTAAACATCACGGCTCCAGTGCTAGTCTTTGGGAAGAGGTTCTCTTCTTCTTCTGTTAACACTGTGCCTAGACACTTAATGAAGTCTTCACAACGAAGACCAGGAGATCTCAGAATTGCCCTTGTGCCGAGTACAGTCAAGGAACGTACGTGTATAATTCGGCTTTAATGAAGCAGGGCTTAATATTAGCCCAAAGTGATGACTGGAGAACTGTAATTGGTAAAAGGAAAATTATTATGGACACAGATTCTGTTGAGGGAGCAACAACAGCCAGTGGTGACTTTTTTTTTTCCTCTCTCCTCATCTGTGTGAGAGGAAGAAGGTGTGATGATGTGTTGAAGATCAGGCTTCTGAAGAGGACTCTGAAGAGAATACGAAGTGCAGTTGAAGAAAATCATTGGATAAGGTTTTGGATGAATTGACATAATTCATCAATTTACTAATAGAGGTTGTATTTATGATACAGATTCTGATATGTTGACTCAACTGTTATTCAACATACTATAGGGAATGAAACTTTTTGGAAAGCAGATAATCATGAAAAATGGAGGAGTGAGGTAGAATTATAATGTAAATTCTGTAGGATTTGCATTAATGTTTCTATGTTCAGATAGTGGCAGGACTCCCTATAGGACTTAGCCTTACCAGAAAAAAAAATACTTTGTTTTTTTTTTCCCCACTGTAAGGTTGTCAGGTGTGTTGTACTGCAGAAATGAAATCAGTACAGAGCCCAATAAGCTGTAAAAGCTATAGAGTTGGGGACAAACCTGGCATAGAGTCTTTCAAATGAAGTTAATTGCTGATATAACTGTCCTGTTCCTGGCCCCTTTCAGTGTGGCTGAACCTTTTCAAGCAGGCTCTTTATTAGATAAGCCACTAGTGGAAACCATCTGATAAAGAAGAATCTGTTTGTTCAAAGTATCTCTTTGTTTGAGACATCTAAGCAGAAATAGATTTTCATTTCCCCACTAATATATTGTCTATGCTACTTGTGGGTAGTGGGAAGAGGAGTAAGAGTAAAATTTATATCTAAATCAAGTGTGTTAGTCAGCAGTAGTCCTTGGTTTGTCCCAGGCACTCCTATTTTCCTGTGTATTCAGTTAGACTCCTGTTTTAGTTGTATGTTTTGTAACACATTCTGCTCTGGTATTTTTGCCATAAGGAGGTGCAGGAAACAACCCCCAATTTAAGTTCTTAAAAATAAGATTCTTTTTTTAGGGGACAAATCATACTAAAAACATTTTATGCATCTAAGCCAAGAAATTTATATATGCCTAGGAGGTGATTTATATGGTAGAAACTCAAGAAAAATGCAAAGCTTCAGAGTACTGGCAAATTCTCTACAGCTGACACAGCGTTGGTGATAGAACATCCTGTGCCATGGACTTCCAATTGGAGATCTTGTCTGTAACTATTCAAGGTTTTTGAACTTGCTATAGAGTCTGTAACAGACCTGGACAAAGACAACCAACAAGCATAGCAAGGTCAGGACTAGTGTGATCCTGTATGAGGATAAACAGCACCTGCATTGAAGAAGGGAAAAAACACAGACTACTGTCAGTTAACTAAATTATTCTGACATACACTTCTACTCTGTCCAGTATTTGTTCTGAAAAACATCTTTGGGAGGAGGAAGAGTGATAAAAGCTTGTGATACTGTGTTGCTAAATGTGGTATGAATGTATTGACTAGCATATAGTTGTTGAAGAGGTTCAGTTCTCCTCTGCTGCCTGAACAGCATTAGAGGTTACTGCAGAGGTAAGAGAGAGCAAGAGCCCGTAAAGCCTTGAAAGAAAGGACAGAAGAATTAGGTGCCTTATACTGACAGTGTTTTCCACTTCTGAATTATCTGCCAGTCTACTCAGTGCTGAGTCTGGTGACAGAAGGAAAGGAATTGGGCTTATGCAATAGTTTGGGGTCAGAAAAAGGAGGTTTTCTTTTTTTTCCTCTTTTCTTTTTATTGAAAATCAGCTAAAATGCTTTTAAGATGGCAAGCTCAAAATAATTGCATAGAATGTGGTCGGATAATTACAGCCGATACATTACTGGTGCTCAGCAGTGAATATTCTTATGCATAACCTCTGTGTAGTGTGTACATAGTAATGGTGAATAGCAGTGCACCAAATGTGTCAATGTACTGTTAATATAATTAATGACACTCAGCTGTGACTGTTGCTGCATATAGTCTTTTTTTATGTCTTTGGGTAAATAGCTGCATTTTGGTTTTACACTGGGTAGTGGTGTTTTTACTCAAAAAGGTAAATTCTGATATTTACAGCTGGACAAACAGATTTTTGAATTACATACTACATCTAGAAGAATGCCTTTTAAGATAATGTTAAGTTTTTGTGCAGTAAGAACTGCCTTTATACTGGAGGAGAAAATAGATGGAGCTGGGTAGCTGAGCAAATAGGACCATATGGCAGGAGCCAGCATATCATTCCTGGTTCTGCTGTTGCAGCACTAGCAGTAAGACTCCTGTGCTATAAAAATAGCTTCTCTATCCAGATCTCAGATCTTGAGACCCAAACTCTCAGCACTTATTATATAGTCAAATCTGCCTATATGTGTATGATTCCTTGGTAAACCTCCTTCTCCAGTTGGCATAACTGTTCAGTTCCTCCAGCCCTCAGCCTCTAACTGGGGCTGGGCAGCTTGTTTGAAGGATTTGAGGAATAATTTCAGTGTACCCTCTTTTTTTCTGAAATTTTATATTCTAGAGTTCCTACACATCCTCCTATTTGTCAGAGGTGAAAGTGGAGGCTGACTGCTTCCCTGGATGACAGGGAAGGCAAACTGGGCATCAAGGAATTAAGAGACTTAGGGGAAGGGGACATTGTCTTTTCACTCCAGAACAGCTACCCTAATACCAGTGCCTCCCCCAGCCTCTGGTGTGGGCAGGGTGAGAAAACAACATGGAAATGTTTATTGCTGATATTGAGGTAGAATTCAAGGCCAGCTGTGAGCGTTGGGGTGGGAGCAGAGGGAAGGGAATTGGCACCGAGGGGTCCTCCCTGGGGCCAGCGGCTCTGCTGCCGTCACCTGGTCGTTAGAGAACGTCCTCAGTGCAGGCTGCATCTGCTCCCTTGTTTTCAATTAGTCATTAAGGGGCTATAAATTGATTTCATCTGACTTCCTACCTTTTTCAAGCTAACAGTTGCCCAGTTTCATTTCTTTTTATGTGGAAGAAAGTGGTTTTTTTGGGAGGCATCTCAAATGTGTTGTTTGATGTGTGTGCCAGATATTGTCTACTTTTTAAAACATGGTAAGTAAGAAGCAGATAATTCATGCTAACCTTTTCCGTTTATGGCTTTACAGAGGTAGGTGTAATGCTCCTCATTTTGGAAAGAGTAGTTGAAGAGTTCTGGTAAATTTAAACTTTTCCTTTTGGAAGTTTTCTATAATAATTGTATAGAAAAATGAGTGCTAATAACTGTTGTGCTTTTCTGAATGCTTTGATTTCTTCTCCTGAGGTTAGTGGAAGATCTGTGTGTACTTGGATTTAAAAAGATGCATAACATTCTAATTTTTATTCTGATTTTATTTCTTAGCAATTCCTTATGGTTTGTGTGATGTGCTGACCTCTGCTGAACACTGATCTGACTTTCTTGGAGTGGTAGCATCTAAGTTACAGTTCATCATTGCGTGCATGCATGTACTTTAGGTTATTCTTTCCAATGCACATGGCTTTGAATTTAATGACACTGACTTTTATCTTTATTTTCATCTGCTGTGAGAGCAGCGTGTGGTTATATAAAAGAGAGAGTTGATGTGGCCCTGCCTGGTGTGGACATTGAGGTTAAAAGAGATCCCTAGCAGCAGTTTGAGGCAGATGGAGTGTGTAGGTTATGTTTGTTCCTGTTCAGGGAGACTTGAAACACATATTTTAGAAAAAAAGTGGGGATTTGGTTTTCTGAAGAGGTTTAGTGAGAGAGCAAAGACAAGGACCACTAGGCAACAGCTGACTAGGACTTGAATGAGGAGCAGGAGTGGCCTGAATGAAGCTGCGTGGCTGGGTCTAAAGCAGAGCATGAGACCCCTTGGTTACTCAGAACTCTGAAGGAAGAAATACTTTTTTTTTCTTCTTTTTTCTTTCCCTCTAATTTGTGTCGTAGAATCATTTGTGTACACTTTTACAAATGACCAGTTAAAATTAAACTTTTAAAAATTGCCATTTGTAACTATTCCAATCTGCCAGTTTGAATGGGCTGCAAAGATATCTTTCCATCCACTCCACTTCCCCTGCCACTTTCAGTTAAGATTGGATCCTGATGGATAGCATCATTTTGTCACATTGTGGCACTTTATAAATAACATAATGCAATGATGTACAGTGCAATGACAATTGCAGTTTTAGTAGCTATTGGAAAAGCTAAAAATGAACATTTTCCACAATCTAGATCATTTACTTTGGCTGTCGGGCTTTCTGCACATCTCTAGCATGTATTCCCATAAGATATTAAAAGGGATGTATATGTTTTTATTATATTGTGTATACACTTTGGTAGGTGTAAAATAAGTTTACATTTTAAATGCATTTATGCTGCTATCAGAGAAAAGCAAAACAAAATAAATTGATGCCAGGGGAAATGTCAGGCATGCAACACAGATTTGTTAAATAAACATTACTGTGTGGCATTAGCTAATGTTATTACTTTGTGTCCCTAGTGGCTTTTTTTTTGATTATCTGCATTTCTAAAGACTGTGCACATTTCATACACAGTAGGAATGGAGCACAAGATTTTGCTCACATGAAGGGCCTTGCAAAAAATAAATAAAAATGTCATCATGTTCTTTGCAGATCTCCAGAAATATGTCTGTTTGGTGTAGAAGAGATAATACGAAGAAATTTAACTGTTGTAAACTTTAATTTAAAAAAAAAAGGGAACTATATACATATTAAAAAAAAAAAAAAAGAAAAAAAGGCAAAATATAATCCCAAGGTTTTTTAATAAGGGGCAAATGTCCCTGTTTTGCAATAAGCCAAACCAGAAAGCTCATTTTAGGGCCTTTGGGCCAAAAAAGAGTGGAGATTCTTGTCATTGTGCAAGATTACTTCATACCTTCTACTCAGACCTTTGAGAGGTAGATGCTGCTTAGTCTTAAGTATCTGCTGAAGTCAATTTGCAGTGTAGATGTAAACACATAGTGTATATTTGGGAAATCTTATGAAGATAGAATTTTTCTCTCTTTCTCTCTCTCTTCCCCCCACTTCCCCTTTTTTCTTCTTCCTTCTTCATGGCCAATTCAAATTCACTAATTGAAAGCAGAGATTGGGGTACCTCCCTCTAAATGATTTATTAACAGAAGCTGACTTTATTAGCAAGGAGTCATAACATTGCCAGCTGAGTGCTGGCCTGGTTTTAGAGAAGTGGTGGTTGCAGCATTGGATTGGATAGTATGTATATTTTTATTTGAAGGGTATAAAACAGGTGCTCATTTTCAAGGTTTGCATATCAGCATATTTTGAGCAAGTCTGACTGGGGTAGATAAGAATATCAAAACTGAATGCTGTTGCCATCTGTTGAATTTATTTCACATACCATGTTGCTGGTCTTAGTCCAAGTCCAAACAGTCTTGTATCCATACTAGAGCTGCCATCAGCTGGTCCGTCTGCCTTTTGCCTGGTGCTAGAGGAAGGGAAAGGCCTCGGCAGAGCTACTGATCCGTGGGCGCTCGAACACGGTTAAGACATGGTCACAGGAGAGCTTTGAGGCTTTGGAGTGTGGATGTGTGCGGTGGTTTTTTGGGTTTGTTTTCTTTTTTCAGACGTAGTGGGAGGAATTTTGCACTGCTGCTTCATTGTGAGGAAGACAACTTCTGGTTATATTTAAAGAAAGTCCGTTAGCTTTGCTGGTACACATGGAATTCTGTGAGTTGGGGGAAGTCTTTTACAGAAACTTCATTTTTTTTCTAAAACGCAGAAACTTAAGAGCACTCTGGCATCATTAGACTTTTGTCATGAAAATTCATATTTTCTAATCTAATTGGATATTTTTCCCTCTCTGAATCACGTATTATTCAAGCTATAAATGATCATTCCGAAAAATGTAATTTTAGGAAAATTATGATCTGCTGAGAACAAGGTTTTATTATGGAGAATGAGACCTATTTAACCATATGTCTATATTAAATAGGCTATAATTTTTTTATGCATATATATATATATATATATATACACACACACATATATACTTGTTACCTGCTGAGGAGAAACCATCTTTTGTTAGGAAACATGCTATGTCTTAATGGATGTCTCTGTGGCATTCATTGGGCATCATGCTGAGGCTCTGCTAGAGCATTTCAAAATGAAAACTTGAGAACACTCTTGAGCCTGATTCAACTGCAGGTGCTGGTTTATACACCCTGCGTTTCAGTGGATGCTGGATCAGCTCCTCAATAATTTCTCCTTTGTTGCCTAAAACCGAAAAGGAAAGAAATTCAGAGTTTTGCTGTAGGTATAAAGCTAATTGTCACAACTCTAATTTCTAGGCTAGTTTGCAACTCTCTTAAAACATGAACTGAAAAAATAATCCTTCTTTTTCTGTTACTGTTAACCCTATTAATGGATTCTATCACCTAGCGGTAGGACTTTAATCCTGGCACCCACCCTTTCCCATAATTTTCCTGAAATCTATCATTTGCAGCATGTGGCAACGGGGACTTTTAAATAGTGACATATTTATCCTTAAGAAGCAGGTTTAGCTGGGGTTCATGCTTGAGTCCGTTTTTCTTATCTTTCTCAAATGGCCAAAGTTAACTGATTTGAAAGGGCCTCATTTTAAATTACATTCATTCAGTGAAAACAGAAATTAACACTTAGAGACATCTATATGCTAATGATTGTAGCTCAGGGAATACCCTTCTAACCTTTTCAAAAGGAGTTGGTAAAAAGCCATTTCACTTGAAAGCAACTTAGTAAAAATGGTAGATTAATTAAATACAATAAAATTTCCCTAAAATCTTTATCCCATTTATCACTTATCATTATTTTTCCTTTTTACATATGGTACCTTAGGTCCGAACTGAGTCTTCCAGGATGCATTTGTTAAAACTGTTTTGCTAGTGGCATTTATTAGATCTTGAAAAACAGAGGTTAATAATGTCGTGAGTTTTAGGGATGGTCTGCAAACAGAGCTGAAAAAGCAGGTCCATCCATCATCATCTGCGAGTTACTAAGTGTATGAGTTTTTGGCAAAAGGGTCAGGAATGGGGTAGGGGAAAGGTTCCCCACAACCCTCCCAAATGCCAAGCAGTGAATTGAGCAAGATCTCGAGTATTCAGACCTTTTAAGTGCTGTATATCCCCATCCATTAATGAGTTTACTGTAAAAGCAAAACATGAGGATTGCTGTATACAGACATATTCAGCATAGGCTTTTTTTTTGTCTCTGTGGGTCAGGACTGCTGAGCAGCAGCAACTGCAGTACTGCACGTGGGAAGCTGTGTGTCCGGGTTGGTGTTGTGCTTGATAGCACCTATGTTGTAGCATCTTAGGTAAAGCCACTGTAGTGGACAAAGGGCTTGCAGGTTCTTGCAGGTTGCATTGCTGCACGGAATAAAAGGAAACGCCTCTGGAAACAGTTGCCCTGTTGTTCCTATACTGACTGCTCATTGTTTTGTGGCTCTGAGAGGAGTAATATCTAAGGAAAAAGTCTGGAAAATAAAGCCTGAAGTCTCTTTGAAGCTACTGTCTGATTAGTCTTGTAGATCCTGATATGAACTTAAACTGGGGTCAAATAAAGTGTTAAGCCCTGGAGTAAGATGTCTGCCCTAGGCTAGAAGCAATTTGCAACTCATACTTGGTTTAAATTTAATAGCAGCATGGATCCTATTGAAACAAAATGTGACAATTATTGCACTTAAAGTTCAGCAGAGCAGAGACTGGATGAGGTTCACACATCTGTACTTGATTTGCTGATGATAATCTGTGCAAATGACATGGAGATCCAAAAGGATCTTAAGCTGTAGTAACCCTAAGCAGGTGTGATGTGTGTCTGCATGTAATGATGAGATATTTTACATGGCCAATGTGTCCCAAATCCGTACCCTAGGCATGAGATAAGGTTATTGTTAAAGCCACTTTACCACTTCAGCTTACTTTACCATACTTGATACTTATGAGACATTGGTGACTTGAGAAACTAAACATTCACAACTGCCTAAACTTCACTGGCCACATTCTATGCTCAATTACTATAATGTTGGTGGCTTTATTGCTTAATTACCTGAGCATTATGTGTATTAAAGTACTTGATTCCTTCACTCCCTTTTCCTTTGCTAGAATAGGTAACCTCCAAACTAAAACTGGTCATTTTGGGACACTTTGTATTTGTGCTGTTTTGGTTTTCAGTCTTTATTTATTTTTACTTTTCCCCTCCAAAATTGGTGTTTTAACAGCCTTAAGTTTCTTGGCTAAAGTCTCGGTTTTAGGTTAGCCTGGTTAATTGAGAGCTGACTGTTGAAAGATGGGTAAGACCACTGCTGCTCCTCCCCTGTCCCGGGAAAAGAGGGATTAGAGGGAAGGGAACCTGAATCAAAGGGAAAGAGATGGACCCTCTAGCCCCAAGGGCTGAGTGAACCCTTTTCGCAGCTAAGTCCTGATTTAGAGAGTGATCCAAAGTCCTAAGGCACATCCCTGGGAGAGCGGAGCAGAATTCCTTGTGCAGGGGAAGTAGGAACTGGTCAGGAAAGCAGGAGCTTCCAGAGCAGCTTTTAGGATTTATGAGTTTTGAATCTTGCGCCCGTGATTCCCGTGGGGAGCTGGGGGCTCCCTGGGGAAGGTGGGGGTGTGGGAGCGGCTGCAGCTCCTGGTCCCGAGACAGGTCCCTCGTGTCTGCCAGGAAATCTGCCCACTGCGGATTCGCAGCAGTCAGCGCGCCAGACTGCGCTGCTTCCACAGAGGTGTCAAACGCTGCTTGGAATCTGTCTTCAGCTTGTGGTTTTTAGAAGCAAAACCACATATAGACCCCTCTGGCACTGTAATGGAACTGGGTTTGTGGGAGTGTAGCCAGCAGGAGAAGTTTTTGCAAATTAGATACAGATTTAAAAATGGAGGGGAAAAAAAAGGATAAATCTGACTGAGAAAATCCACAAATCCTGTTTGTTGAATAAATCAGTAGTGTTTGGATTACTATGGCAGGAAAATACAGTTAGCTTAGACAGTTATCAATCTTTGAGGGTTGTACTCCCTGCAGCAAGATCAAAAGTGACTGATGTTGATGCTGTTTATGTTAATGAAGATATTTCTAAATGGATAACTATATTTCAGCTAGCAATTGTCATGGTTACAAGAACAGAAAGAAAAGCCTATTGGGAACCTTCTGGGTGAAGATAACTATAAA
>JAVCKT010013793.1:14262-29113 GCA_032273925.1 Rhynchotus rufescens
ACAATAATTCCACCAAAAAAAAAAAAAAAAAAACAACTTTTTTTTTTTGAGAAACAGCTAACTCCCATATACATCTTTGAAAAACTCAGCCTAAGTTCAGGAGAGGTCCACGAAATATGTTAAAGACTACCTTTAAGAACAAAACTTCAGTGCAGAGCACTGAAGACTTCAATGTAGAGCATAGCAACATTTATGATCTATTAAGTGTGAAGAGATTGTGGATTCTATCAAGAGCTTCATATGCTGCTCCATTCTCTACCTACCAATAGCTGATACACTTTTATTTCCAAATATATTTCTGCAGTGGGCACTGTTAACCTGGTCAGCTAGTATTCACATATCATTAAATCTCCTTTGAGACATTTTCTACATAGCCAGAAATCATAGAAAGAATATTTAATGGCAAATATTCTTCCAGTGACTTATATGTAAGAGCGTGGAATAAAATTTTGTCTTCTGTTGTGTGGGTTCTGTGAGGCAGAACAAGACATGTTCTGAGCTAGAACAAGACAGTTCTCTATCCCCAGCTGGTCCTGAAAAAGGCAACCTGCAGAATACGGGTTTACTGCTGGTACACACGACTTACCAGGAGACAATAAACTAGTTGGGAATGATTAAAAGGCATCTCAGAACCTGCCCACTTCTCCTTTCTCCTAGCTCACTGTGTGTCTGCAGCTGTAGGTAAAGCAGGGCCATCCTTTGCCTGTGGTCTGTGCCACCAGTCTGACGTTCCTGTGGGCAAAGCAACAGTGGGAGGATTTCTGCTCAAGAATCACTTGAGGAGCCATGAGCTGACCACATCAGAGGGTAAGAGCTGTAATGTGTTTCTCTCTTCCATGTTTTCCAATTGCAACTGGTGCACTGCTCAAGATATGTCACTGCCCACTCAGGCTCATGATTATAAATTTGCTGCAACCATATAGGATAGGCTGCTGTGGTTCCTTGCTCCTAAGCTTCTCTCTCCCTTTGTTCATTAACATCTGAAGAAAATGAATAGTAAGAGTGGGAATCGCTTCTGCCTCCCTTATACCTTTCTCATTTTAGTTCTGCTGTTCATTTCTCATACTTCCAGTCTCAAGTGTTCTTCTGAACTCCTTGCTTTGGTGACCTCCCTTCCTAATTTAATCTGGACAAAGCACCAAGTTCATTTCAAGTCATAAAGCTTGATTTGCTGTGTGCTCTTGGCAAATGTGAATAAGCTCTCTGGCTCCTTTTAATCAGCAATCATAATATTATTTTTTTTTTAAACTGAAGCAATTAGGTCACCAAAGGAAGTAGTCTCTTGTGTTCCACTGAGAACAAATGTGTCCTTCTCTGCCTTGCTTCCTAATTTAATTATTAGAACTTGATATCATTTTGGTTTCCATGTGAGGCAACCCCATAAGAGCAATTATATCCTTTCGAAGGCAAGGTTACTGCTGCTAGAACCAGGACTCTGAGGGCCTGGTACTCTGCTGTATATGGTAATAATATGACTTGCTACCATTCGCATTGCGACAGCCATCTACCTACCCAGCCAACAATAGCATTCTGCTGGCATCCTCACTGCTGCTCTGCACTGAGCTAGCGAGCATGTGGTGTATCTGGTACCAATTAGTTAGCAATGTAGCAATGGGCTGAAGATATAAAGCAGCTGCTAAATGCTAAGCATTATTATTATGTTAGCTTTTTTTTTTATTTTACCTTTTGTATCTTTTATTTAATTTTTATTTCAGAAAACATTATTGTATTCTTAACTGCCTTCAGCACCTCCTAGTCCTGTCAATTACAATTCTGAAATGTTTTGGTATCATTATGTTGTATGGTAGCACAACACCTAAGATGCTTCCTTCTGTATGAAAATTTGCCTGTCTAAATTTTTTTAAAGAACTATGGCTATTTGTATTAACTATTGTTCAAAAATACAGGAATATACTATGTTAAAATATCTTATTCATCTGGTTGGAACAACTTTCCAGATTAAATGATTTAGGAAGTTTAGAAAAAGTTTTTGGCCACTGGACTGATTTTCAGTTCCAAACTCAGCTTTCTCTGGTTCCCTCTCAGTTCCCTCACCACCCCAAGGAATATTTAATACTTGCAGTGCACTGGGAAAAAATCTCTCAAGAAGTCACATGTTTTGAGGATCTGATTGGCACGTAAATCAGGCTGCTAGACACAATTAGAAATCCTGCATTTCAAGAAAGACTTGTAGCAAACACGTGTAACTAAAAATCAGAGGCACAACAAAAGAATTCTGTAAGACATTTCCAAATGTTGTTGGTCAGAAGAACGGTATTTCTTCACATTTGCCTCAACACACTGTGCAAATTGCTCAAACACAAAGAGATTTTGTCTGACGCAAGCAGACAGAACAAGAGCTAACTGCACCATGCTGAGAATAATGGGGCCCTGCTCACGAGTAAGCTGTGTAGGTGTCAAACAGCAGATAGAAAATAAATTACAATTATAAAACATGAATTAGATCAATTATATCATCATATCGAAGATGCTGGGTTTCATGTTTTTCAGGACTGAATGATGCAACTGAAACACTCTAAACATGTCCTGCCCTAACAAGATGACCTGTAGCATGGGCTTCTCTTATATTTAATTTCAGTTCCAATAACCCTCACTAAGGAAACTTAAAATAATCTATCTCATAAACTTCACAGACTTCCTAAGCTGAATATATCAAAATTCTTTCAGTGTAATAAATCACTAGATTCCTTCAAATCTGTCAGAAACACACCATTTATGTAACAACACTTCAGCTCTTTCTGGCAACTAATTATATGTCCTTCTTACATACTTTCCTTTCCCTTCTGTAGCTATTAGGAC
Organism: Rhynchotus rufescens; assembly: GCA_032273925.1. Classification (NCBI taxonomy): domain Eukaryota; kingdom Metazoa; phylum Chordata; class Aves; order Tinamiformes; family Tinamidae; genus Rhynchotus; species Rhynchotus rufescens. The sequence continues at coordinate 17,083 of JAVCKT010013793.1, forward strand.
ATGTCACATGTCCCCAGCCAGTATGAGGGCACTGGAGTTGTCTTTCTTGAATTCTACTAGAATAAAAATAAAGATGTTCTTAATATGTGACACATCTTGCAATACGCCTTGTTCCAGGCATCCTGGGAGAGGAAAAAAAATACTCACTTCATCACTTGGGGCTATATTATGCAATGTGAAACTAGTTTAGAGATCACTTTTTAATGGAGACTGGAGCTAATCCTACTCTCAGGTATCACTACTGAACAGGCATGACTAATGTGCAAACCATAGACAAAACCTGTGAGCTGCGGTGTGCAGAGAATGAGATCCTTACAAAACCTCCCTGACGAGAGCTTTGCCGTGCCAGAGGCCAGCAAGGCGAGCAGGGGCAAAGGGGCTCTTCAACTTTGTGTCCACCCCAGGACGCAGATGAGGCACAGACTCAGCCCCAATGTCTAACCCTGGAAATGGCAGCATATTCTGTTTGTGTCTTCTCCAGAAACACCCAAGGGAGCTTCCTAAGGGAAAAGAGTTTCTCCTGAGCAATGGGGCTCCAGGGCTCCAGGAGATGGCTAATGAAAAGTCAGTGATGGACTCTGTGTCTGAAAGGAGTCTTTAATATAACTGGCAAGGTAACCATCATTAAACTGTAAAAGTGATGAGTTAAAAAAAAGAGAGACAGAGCTGCCAGGGTTCCGTATGTTGCTTTCCATATGAAAATGAATAAAACCAGCTATGTTTGCATATACCAGAAATGTAACTTAAGAAACAGATAAAGCTAGAATTGCAGTAAAATTTATCCTGTAGTATCCTATAGGGCACTGTTTGCATGCCTGTCTAGCATTCCCTATAGGGCTTCGTTCTTTTCCCCAGGGCACCTCCCAGCTGCGAAGGGCTCTTAACAGGCTCTTCAAGCTCTTCTCAGGAAATGCCATGAGATCTGGCCATGAATATACGACTTTCCTTCAGTGCTGGCATTAGGAGCGGCAGCCAGCAGCATTCAGGCATATTTCATCCAGTCTGTGTATCAATTCTGCTTTAAGCACATTCTCCAGCCTGAGCTGGGACTTCAAAGCCACAGTCTGATGCACTGCATTGATTTTGCCTCCAGAGACCATGAAGATATTTGATTTCTTTGGGAATATTCTTTTTACTGTGGTAGAAAATAAGATGAGTGTATACATAAACAACTCTGGGAGAACATCTGGGACAACAGACTCCTGAGTAGAGCTATATCCTGGCCTATTTCATTTCTTTTGCTTCTTGAAATTTGTCCCTGGAGCCAAACACAAAGTCTAAAGAACCAGAGCATCAACATTTTTCAAGGAAGTCTCATCTTGCATCCCATAGTAATTGCTATGTACTACGTGCCTATGCCTGTGGCCTTATTTTGTGAAGAACCTTCATTTGCCCTTAGACACTAAACGCTCCCCAACTCTGAAGAAGTCTGAATACAGATAGGGTCTTCGCAACTGAAACACACCTCTGGCCAAATGGTGTTAAAAGGGGATATATTGGAGCAGAACACAGAAAAAACTCTTCCAGAAATCACTCTAACCAGTGGGTTAGTGTGACCTCCAGCATGAGGTCCTCACAAAATCTTTCCCACCTTGGTAAGTACAGCACGGTGAACCCTTATTAAAAGACTAACTCTATTAAGATACTAATTTCACTGAGTCTCCACAGTGACCGCTTAAGGTAAGTGCCAGTGTGTTAAGTAATAGGTTTGTTGTACATACATTTTTAGAGAGAATATAGAGGGTAATGCTCTCACAGAGATATTTTTGCCTCAGCAGATTTTAAATGGGACAGCAAATTGTAATGAGTTGCATTTGGAAGAAGCAGACCCCCAGGGCATTTTTTTCTTGGTGAAGTATATCAACTATACATTTTACTTTTCATCAGTTGTCCAAATAAGTTTTAACATACTTCTTGATAGCTTTAAAAGGAATATATGTCTGGCATGGGAACATCCAGGATGGTGTAAAAATGTCATTGTATTGCTCTTATCTTCCAGAAGTCTTAATTAAAAGTTAGAAATTCATTGCATTAGACAACCCACAAATGTACAACAAGGACTATGACACAGCACAAGCAACAGTAGTATTTAACTTGAAGTTATATGATATGAATATGCACAATACACTAATAGAATTCTCTGCGATGTTCTATCGTTTAGGTGCTAAGATTCTGCTTTTGGTTGTTAAAGGTCAGGTGTTTCCTTGAAATATGGATCTAAGATCTAAAACTCAGCAGAAGGAGGAGAACCCACCTGAGATCTAATTGGAAGTGTTTTCATCTTACAATAGCAATTTTTAGAGCATCTGATTCTTATCATGACAGTGGCACAAGAGCTGAAGCAACAGGGCTAATTATAATTGGAATAACCATGATAATAATACAATGAGAACAATGCAGAAAAAGATAAAGGAATAATTTTGTTCAGCAATGAGGTTGACTTTTATAGAGGTTTGTTTAAACTTCTGGGCAATAATAGGTGATTATTAGTGTACTTCAGTCATTTCCTGCCTGCATATTTATTCAACAATGTAAAGTTGCTTTATTCTAGGTGGAGAATTACTCTGCAGAAAATGAAATTTCTTTAAGCTTGCCAGTGTCATTACACTGGTCAAATCTGTCCACCAAGTCTTGTTCTCCGTCTGCCTGAGAGCTAAATGATATGGTGGGCATCAATGCTCAAAGTGTTTGCTTTCACATGCCTAGTATTTGACTCAGCTTTATTGGTAAACAACAGGATTTATAAAGAAGATCAGATATTAAGGACAAAGGATAATGGTTCAATGTGAAGCATTTATTAATGTTAGAATGACCTTTTGATGTAAGCAGTGCAAAATTGCACTGGCTTATATAAATGGAGTGGAAATTTAGGCAATTAGCATCAAGTTAACTTCAAGGGAATAAGAAATACGATCATTACTGATTTGCTATGAGAAGATTATTAGACTATTTTATTTGTGGGATGGCAATAATGTTTTGGTCAAGTGACACTTGCGTGCAGCAAGCTGAGACCAAGATGCAGATACAAGATGAGACAGAAAAGGAATTTCAGGAGTCAGATGCTGAACTACTTTTGCCAGTGCATCATGGCAACAGGGGATATATCACCATGTTTGGCGGTGGTAAGTGCATATAAGAGGAGGTATATCTATTAGTTTCTTCTTCCTTCCATTATTTCATGTTTCAAGTAAGGTCTCCATCAAAACCTGACAGGTCTGAGAGGCCTTAAGTGGTGATAATAATACTTTTTCAGCAATAAAGCTTGAAGGAATATTTTTGTCTGTCTTTCTCAGACATAATTAGCGATCACTCAAAATTATTCATGGGCTCTGGATAAATAGAACATACAACTTTGTCCTCTAAATCCTCTCAATGATATCTTTTTCTAAAGGCAAGTGAGGCAAATAGGTCTTTTCAGAAAACAATAAAATCATATTTATTCTTATCTTTTCCTCATCCTTTGATAGCTTTTTATGATTGCTCTCTGACTTTTGGCCTGCAGCCTTTTATTGTCCTAAAGGGAATAACAATGCAGAGATAGTAAGAAAGAGTAAAAGATGACAGAAAGAAAACAGTCAAGTAAAATAGGAAAATATTCTGGATGGTAAAATTAAAGTTTAAAAAGAAAGCTTAAAATATGGTCAAACAAAATCAACTATCAGTTTGAAGGTAAATGCACACATTTACATTCACATTAAAGAAGACACATCTAACAAGTACAGTGAGACAAAGGTAGAGAAATAGAGAAATAGGATAGGCAATGGAGAAAATGTGTCATGACTGTCATGAGGTTTTCTTATAGTTTACTTTGAATCCGTATTTTAAGGGTGGTTGATTGAGATTCATAAAATAAATATCAGAAAAATGCACCCATTTCTGATTGGAGATAGAAAGAAAATTTCTTAGCCCAGAGTGTCTCAGGAGACATATTTCAGTTACAGCATGTTTGCTGAAAATATAAAGGGTTGTTTCACAGAAATTTTCAAACACATTTTTTTAATCAAGAAAAAAAAATGATTCATTGAGAGCATTTTTTTCCTTAAAATTTTTATAATAAATTTAAAAGTATGGGTTTTTTATTAAAAATTAAAAAAAAAAAAAAGAAACAAAAAAAGCAAACAAAAATGCTATGAGCTAAGAGTCCCATATTCTAAAAGAATACCTTTTTTTTTTTTTTCTTTTTTGATATCCATTCTGGAATAGGTGAGGTGTTTCTTTTGCACTTCCTAATGGCCTCAGGTTCATCCCGATTTTGAACAGGAAGAGTTTTGAAATCATGAAATCTTTTACGAGATAGGAAAAACGTTTCCTGTCCACCTCTAACATGAAGACTCTTATATCACCAAATAAAATGACCTGTAATGGCTAAAATAGCTTCATTAGTTAGGTTTATTATTGTGTAAATTGCAGAAAAGGCATGAGAGCTTAAATATGTGAAGGTGGCAATACCACTACCTACTATCCAGCACAACATATGTTTTCAATTTAAACAAATTTTACGATTTCCCAACTGCAAATTGGATGACATACAACAAAAACTGTGTTTTAACAGCTTTAGTATTTTATAGACATTACAGCCATGCACCAATCCTTAACCTTAGGAAAAAGTAAGAATTACAAAGTTTGCTATAAAAACACCTAATCACCAGCACTCAGCTGGATGTTGTACACCCTACTGCATAACAAGCTGGAGTAGGGCACAAAACACATGGATTCTTATGCTTCACGAAAGATGCTCTGTCCTCTTTGTTTCCATGTCTCTAAAATGGAGTAATAATACTTATGTCATATTTAATCGAATATTTTGGAAATTAGTTGTTTTTTTTCTACAAAGTTATCACTTTATATTGCTAACAGCATTAGTAGTAATAATGCAACAAATGCAAAAGAAAATACTTCAGGAAGCTACTGTGAATAAACATCAAATATTAAAACTATAGACTTTAACCAGGTAATTAAGTGGAAATTTCTATTTTTGGGGTCCCATTTCCATTAGATTAGTTCAAAAAAAATAGACTTGTTCACAGTAAAAATATTCCAATATATTGAGACTTTAGTTAAAAAAAGAGAAATATCTTCCATAGCCAGAGTATGTTTTGCAAGCTCAATTAACATCAGGCTTGACATTTTCATATTCTTTTTGGGCTCATCTCTAGTCAACTGGCAGAATATTAAGCATAATGGGTTAAACTACTAAGGAGATGATGGTAATGGCCAGATGATTTAGAAATCTCTGCCCTAACTTTGAAAGGGGAGGCAGGGATGCTCTAGCTAGTGGATATCAGGTATTGTCTGCCCTTTGGTGTGCCTCAAGAGACGGAGGCACAAAAAAAGAAGTTTAGTTTGATAACAAATTAACTAACAGTTTTGTAACTTTACCCCAAATCTTATTCACTGAGTGGAGGAAATGGAAATAGAGAAGTAGACTTTCTTCTTCTCTGTATCACAAATTACACAAAACTATTATTCATAGTGAACAGACTGAAAATAAATCTTTCAATTCTCAAAAGACAGGGCTCCTAAAGGAGAAAGATTGGGGTAAGCATCCCGCCATCTGACTGCATGCACATGCACTGCTCCGCATTAGCATCAGGCTGGAGGTACAAGAATTGCAAATTCTCTCCACTTCAACAATATTCCCTGACCTGCAATTTTAATTTCACAAAATCAAAGAGATGAAAAGGGAACATTTAGGCCACTCACTCAGCAATTTCAGGTCACTCCCTATAGCACAATCACCAGCACTTTGTTCAGTTTTAAACATCTCAAACAACAGAGGTGAAATGTGGAGAGCCTGAAATAGAGCAGAATATGGCATTGCCTTGATCTACATGATGCAAGGTGGAGGTGTATTTATGTACACGCCAGTAGTTTTCTGAAACACACCCACTTTTATCCATCAGAAAATTGACCTCTCAAGCTCAAGAAAAAGCCTCAAATTAGCCCATTTGTTATATCATCCATCTTGAACAACTCTCTGGATATTATTCATGGAGCTGTGGACCAAATATTAAATCACAACAGTGCTTTCTAGAGAAAACCCAATCCTGACTATGAGCCCACAACTACAAAACAGTCAAGTGCTCCACCTAAAGGCAACTGAGTCTGGCCTGCCCTCTTACCCAAGTGAAACACCCATAATCACGCTGGACTTGATAGTAAATCACAGAGACTTTGATTACATAAAGATATATTTCACTGGGATGGACAGAAGTGCTAGCAGAATGCAGAAAGATTTCTCATTACTCTTAGTGAAGATATAATAAAACCTTAAGGTCAAGGAAGATGCTTTTGCATCAATAAAACATCACTTAAAAAATTAAAGGCACATCAGTTGATAAAGTTGAGCATTGGCATTTCACACAGTTGAGCATATAATTGTGAAATTAATGGTGACCAGTAAAAGCACCCAAGGAGAAAAGTTGTTGCTCCTCACGCTCTCAAGAGGATGGGGAGAAGTGATCAGTAATACATTAACAAAACGGTCTGTCAGAAAGCATAAACCAGAGTGATTCATAGGCATATATAGCTACCAATTGCATCATGCATGAGACACATCCGTTTCAGCCTTTCTTTTCAAAAAATCTAGTACTCCTATAATGAGAACTCAGATGGAAATACTGAGATCTGAGGCCATAATTTGAGGCACATAGCAGGAGTTTAAATCTGTCCCCCATATCACTGATGACCCCTAAATCCGGAGCCTCTTGCTAATTCAGGGATGATCCTGTTCCTTGAGATTCTCCTTCCAAAGGACATTTGTTCCCAGTGGAGGACAGAAGGAGCACTGCCCCTGCCCTTCCCCACAGCAAGCACCTAGCTCTGGTTCTGGTGGAGGTGATGGGCGCTCAGTCCATCCTGCAAACCACCTTGGAGGTCACTGCTTCCAGCCCAAGGGCCCCCACCTTTTAACACAGAAAAACTGAACAAAAAAGCTTGTCAGCCATCCCCTTGGAGTCTGTTTTTATTTAATTGCCAGCATCAACTGTCTAAAAATCTGCTATCCTAGAAAATTTTAGGCAAGCATGCTCAAGAGGAGAGGCAGTGTTAGGAGAAGCTTAAAAATGAATTGTCTCTTTTTCATTTAGACTTGGGGGCTGAACAGAAAAGCAAAAGAGACATTGCAGCTAAGTACCAACTCCTGACTCTTTATACATCATTACAAACCCAGTTAGCCACAAATAAAGCACATTCTGTGCTCCTCTCCACATCATATTTTATTGTAGCATATGAATAATATACTATGCCTGCAAGGAGAGCCCAGATACAAGAATATTAAGAAATTGCACTGACATAGTAATAGCAAAAAGAGATTCTGTAACCAGAGAAGAGCCAGCTGTGTGTAATTCATTATGGCACAAGACCATCATGTTGCTCAGTGGAAAAGCTTTCTGTCTGCCTTTGATCAGACTTACCTGCTGCTGAGAATCACACTAAACCTGTGCCAAAATAATGAACTGTGATAAGGATATCACATATTTGTCTTGCAAATGTAACCTTCCTTCTAAGAGTAAAACAACATAGGATGCAAAGATGCATGGGTGGCAAATGCACAAAATAGTGAAATCATTGTTGGACACCACAAAGCAATGCATCTGAGCAGAACAACTCTCTTGAGAACAAGTGCTGGTATCATTATCAGTAGATGTGACTATGGGCCACATCTTCAAAATCACACAGATGAGTTCAATTCCCTTTACTGCAGAGCAGCTGTGCAGAAGTGCCAGATGAACATGTGGTTTAGTAGTCCCTCACTGCTAAGTAGGGGCAAGAACTAGCCAAGAGGAAAAGGAAAGGGTCTTTAGCAGCCAGTTTATCATTCTTGAACCAAGGATGTGCTTCACTTAGTCTGCACTATTCTTTGGCCAGCTGCTCTGCGTTGGAGGCATTTTCTTTGCTCAAAAATAGCTCTTGCACCTTTTCCTAACAGTGGCTGGCTGTGATCCGATCACCGCTGTATGTAGCATTAAGGTCAATATGCCTGTAACCATAAATACTGAAATACATTTTGTTAATGATCAACCATCGTCATAGAGCAAAGACAAATGTGTCCACCGCCAACTCTGAGAGTGCCATAGCATTAGTTTCAGAAGAAAAGGCTTCAGGAAGTTGGACTTCTTGTCCCTGGAAATAAGCCAGGTCTTCACGGCCTAGTCACCTCTATAAATACAATGAAGTATGGTAAATACATCCAGGATTACATTAGACACTGAGCAATTTGGGAAGGTTGGTCAACTGTGGAAATCCAAAATGATCTCACTAAAGAAGCTTAAGTGGTACCAGCTAAGCAGGTTTTGAGCCCACATTTAGAATGCAGAATACCATTTTATACAAGAACTCACTTCGCAAAACTGTCCAGGCTCAATGTCCATTCCTAGACCACTTGACGATTTATTGTGCCATAAGTTAGAACTTCTCCTAGTGCCCTTTGTGTTGATGATGTCATTTGAAGATCACTTCTCTTTATGGTTGGTACATGCAGTAAGAAGATTTACAGTGTCCGTATGTCTCCACAAAGAGCTCTTATGCTCAAGCTTTAAGATGCGATAGCAGTTAGAGTGGGATTCACCCAACTCTGACATACAGAAGTGAGGCGTTCAGACAATACTGTTTTATAGATGTTTTCTATAGTCAGAAAGGAAGTGGCATCTCCAAATGGTGAGTCTCCCCACCATTCATCTGTCTAGTGACAAGCCCAAGCCAAATGCAATATACTGACCCGACAATATGCTTGGTGTCAGCAAACAGACATTTCCACACTGCAAGAGCAATAAGATCTCTATCCTGAAAAGATATTAATTTAAAAGCAAGCACAACTTTGAATTCAATAAGCATATTAAGATGAGGCACGCCCACTTTGTGTGCACTGATGCTTGTCCTAAGGCAAGTTAGGATTGATTTGCCCATCCAAACTCAGCTTATCCTGGAAACCTCAACATGACCAGAGTAATTGGGAAGACTCTCTATGGCAGAGGCAGGTCTGCCAGCACCCAGCCAAGGAGGCCAGTGGGGAGCTGTGCAGCCACCCCTCCCCTACATGACCCAAACCACTGTCCTGGCTGCCTTACTGGTGGAAAGGGAAGGTTTGCATGGCAGCCTCCAGAGCAGCACAGTAAGCTGTAGTTCCCTGCTGGAAGGATTCAGGAGAGATATTTTCAACACTTGGAAATGAGGCTGACACTCAGACATCACCTCTTCTCCTCCCTGGGCTCTCATGGAAAGAGGAAGGCACACGATTAGCTCCCACTGCATCAACCCAAGTTGCCTGTAGTCAGTAGATCTTGTAAGGACAAGTCCTGTGTCTGCATCCAGAGGTAAGATCACTCTGCCAAATTAGTAAAACATGCAGCTACGGTTCATCATTTTTATTGCATATAGAAAGAGGTCGTTAGGTTTATTTGGTACTTTTTGTTACTGTCACGAATACCTAAATAATAATCCTGTGTTTAGAAACAAGCCACTGGGGAGCAATGAGATGCATTTATTGTAATTACATGATTCTTCTAATTAGTTTTTGACAGGGAATTTCAAAGTAAAAATCTCAAACTAGACATGTTCCTCCACCCGAAAGACACATGTTTGAGCCTTGCTTAAAGAGCTCACTGCCATTTCACCTAGTTGAAATGAAGTAGATTTGTTAGTGAGAGCGAGAAGAAAAGGAAGAATGTGGCCATTAGACCACGTTGTTTAAATCAATTCCTAACAAGCTTTTCATTTCATTTGGGTCATTAACTCCATTTGAATGAAAATGTATTTTGTCTGACAAATTGGTTGGCAGCCAATTGTCTAGGAGAAGAAACCTTTGGGTTAAACTCAGAGGGGAGCATGGAGACCCATGTTTTATAGATGGGAGACTTTAAGGAAAATAGTGTTTGAAACAAGCATCCAAAAAGGGAAGATGCATCCATAATTCAACACTTAAGGATTTCTGAGACTTTTTTTTTATGGCCTGAAACTGTATTCTCACAGCTTATTCTCTTATGCAGCACAGATCACCAAATGTCAGGGAGTAATTAGGATAAGATATTCTATCATTAGGAGCTAATTATATCAACTCCGCTGGACACACAGCCACTTCTGACATACGATGCCCAAGTGATTTTACTTAAATATTAAAAAAAGAAAGACCACATCCCTGAATAATCCTCAAACTTAGCTAATCTATTTGAATGGTCAAATCTGCTTTTATGTGAAGTTGCACTGAGCTTGGACAATAGTTCATGTGCTTTCTCTTGCAGAAATCATTCACAAAACTAGAAGCAACCACCTCTTCTCCACCACATCCTGGTACTCCAATGAACAGAGCCCATTTTGAGCCTTCCATCAGCTCCACTTCTTGCCCATGGGCTGAAACCACATGCTCTATTTCACGCCCCAGCCTGGCTAGTGATGCTGAGAGTCACTGTCCCTCTCACATGAGACTGCAGCTAAGTCTGCAAGTGATGTCTGTTTTTATTTCTTCTGCAACAATATGACTATCTGATCCCTGATAAGCTTTCATATCATTTTCTGCTATGCTTAGTGCAAAGCTGTCAGCTTGTAATACTGAAAACTCAAACCCAGATGTAGCATTTAAAAAACATCCTGAACTGCTCTCTGATCGTTTCCTTGATTCCTTTGCACCGACACTGCATTTTAACACATGCCAAAATGTTGCTGCCTCTTGGACTGGGATCATTCAGGTACAGCACCAAGTCACAAGTGACATATTGAATGGCAGCAGCCCCCTGACAGCACCTCTGATAGCTTCTCCCTTGGCATACTTTGCCCATCACTCAGAACCTGTCTGATAGACTCAATTTCCTTCGATCGCTTTGGAGACTGATGTGAGAGACAGCACAAAAAGCCTCACCACAGCCAGGCTGCCTGGCAGCCCTCCCTCTGCCCTCGTACTCTGTCACAGGAGAGCTAGGTGGCCTTGATGTGATTTGTCCCCAGCAGCTGTGTTGGCTCTTCTTTGCCCCCTGGGATGCTCCAAACACAAACTAACAGTTTGTTGGGTCATTTGCCTCAGCAGCAAAGTCAAACTAAGTGGTCGGCACTTGCCTGGCTCTTCCCTTTCAGTCTCAAGTTGCTCCTCTTGCTCTTCTCCTGGAGCCTTCCAGACCTCAACGATAACCACTGTCTGGCTCGGAAACCTGCTCCAGCCACTTCCTAAAGTGCTGCAAGAGCCAGAAGCATGAAGTTCACCCCAGTACTGCCTGGCCTATTGCACTCCAATTTCTAGCACCCTATCTGTTGGGTTGTAATGTAATATCCAGTTCACCCCAATTAACCTTCCTGCGGAGGTCAGAGCACCGTTATAACTTAAGTCCTGTGGTTACACTGTTCATCCCAGTCAGCTCCAAAAAGGAGGTGTGTGTGTGTGAGGATTTTCCCACCCTCCAGAGATGTTCCTGGGGGGTCAGGAGGCAGCAGGGATCCTGCAGCACCAGCCCAGCCCTCTCACAGCAGGGAAGGGAAGGAAGGACATTCCTGCAGATCACAAGCAGCTCACTGGGAAAGGCCTCTACAGAGGACATTGTATTGATCCACAGGAGCTTGCATCAAACTCATGAGGATGCAGGGCAGAGACCCACAATGAGAGGGGACAGACACAAGGGAGGATTTCCTAGCACCTTCTTCAAACTGACGCCTGCAGAAGTTCTAGTTTTCTTAGTTTTTACCTACCTTGCCAGCAATCACTGCTTTTGTGGCCTAACAGCAGCAGAGAGTTGGAAGCCCTCGGTGTGCCAGTGCCCTCCTTTCCAGAGGGCAAAGGGGAGGGATGTCCCCCAGTCAAAGCTCTGGTGGGGCCGGGTCCCAGCACTGCTGGCCGCTCCTGCTGCTCCCAGGCCAGTCCTGGAGGCCATGACCGCCCAGCTGCACCTCGGGCTCTCCTTTGGCAGCTCTCTCCTTCCTTGCTTTTCACTTTCTTCCTCTTCAGGAACTTCCCCCATTTGCTTAAGCCTGGTCTAAAGTAGCCCCTGCCCTCTGGTCACGTCCTGTCTGTCATCTTAACCGCAGCAGTGGGTATTTAAAACAGCAAACC
>JAVCKT010013795.1:6928-17386 GCA_032273925.1 Rhynchotus rufescens
CCTCCTAGCATACTACTTAGAATTTTTTTTTTTTTTTTCCCCTAAGCTAAAATTGCAGTATGTATATTTCTTACGGGAAATACAGAGGAAATAAAGCCAAAATTCAAGCTTTCCCATCATAGGGGCAGAAATAAATCCACTCTATATCAAGGAAGTAGAACTTCTTACCCTAACATAATTTAAAGTAGGGAAAATGAAGATAAACATTGAATTAAGAAACAGGAATTTTTAATAAACTTAAATATATTGAGGTTTGTGAATTAAATATAATCATTGATTAAAAATATAATACAGGTCAGGAAATATAATTAACCAGAGGGAATAAATTGATAGATATTATTTTTCCTTCATAAGATTTTAATAATATATATTTACTAGCATATGCCTTCCAAAAAACAAAAAGCCATCACAATTTTGTCGATTTCAAAATATATAAGCAAAGCTGTAATATACTGACAATATTATATGATATAATGAATGATATATTGTATATAAATGTTTACATTTATTAAAAAAAATTAAATTACACAGTCCCAAATGAGTAATTTTCACTAACTCTGTAATAGGTCATATTAACTCTTTAAATATAAACTCTTTAGATCTACTCCATGTTAAAAGCTCAGATATTGAATTTTGAATGTTAAATATAATGCCCATCTCTGTTCTGTGAGAATGTCCTGCTAGCCATTAGTGTGAATCCGCAAACACTGAGTACACTGCTTTCCCTGAAATGTACGTATCTGTTAAAAAAATACAATAGCAGAATCTGGTCCTTAACTGCTCCACTACTGTAGTTTTGCAGCTATATCTCTTATTTAATCTCTTCCTGAAAGCTAAATGGACTGCACAGCATCTACTACCATACCACTAGATAGCTGGTGGCTTTAAACACACAAAGGGAAATCTATCCAAAATCCAAAGAAGATGTTGAAAGACATTCTATGACTCTTATTGAAATTTATATTGAGAATCATAGAATCCCTAAGGTTGGAAGGGACATCTAGAGTCATCTCGTCCAACCTCCCTGCACACACAGGGTCACCCAGAACACATGGCACAGAGCGGCATCCAAACTGGTTGTGAAGATCTCCAGAGAAGGAGACACCACAACCTCTCTGGGCAGCCTGTGCCAGGACTATGTCACCCTCACTGTTAAGAAGATTTTCTGTAAGTTCCTGTAGAACTTTTGTTGCTTCAGTGTGGAGCTTTTTCCTCTAGTTCTGCTGGCCACCACTGAAAAGAGGCCAGCCCCATCCTCCTCATTCCGTCCCTTGAGGTATTTATAGACACTGATCAGATCCTCCCTCAGCCTTCTCCAGGCTGAACAGACTCAGCTCTCTCAGGCTTTACTCACAGGGCAGATGTTCCAGGCCTCTGATCATCTTCATAGGCCCCATGTTGGTCTCTGTCCAGCAGCTCCACAACCCTGGGGAGCCCAGACCCGGACAGAGTTTCCAGATGTGGCCTCACCAAAGCTGAGTAGAGGAGGACAATCACTTCCTTTGACCTACTGGAGATGCTCTTCTTAATGCACCTCAGGATCACGTTGGCCTTCTTGGCCACGAAGGCACACTACTGCCTCATGGGTAACTTGTCATCCACCATGACACCTAGGTTTCTCTCTGTGGGGCTGCTCTCCAGAACGTCTGTCCCCAGATTTTATTTCTTTATATCTTAAGTATAAATGTAGTTATTTGCAAGTAACCAAATTCCAACAAGATTGTTGGATTTTTTACACTTACCTAGGTGAGCTTGATCACTTTTCAGGTCCTTCAAAAATAAATTCTATCTTAAATACACTGGGAGCTTATTCAAGCTTATTATATATTTATGGTACATTATTTTTTTCCATATTTACTTTTAAATAAACATAAACATTAAGGTCTGTATTTTCTAAATCCTTTTTCAAGTAATTGCCATTTCAGAATACAGTGATGCAATGATTCTGTAAATTCAGCAAGCAATGATTCTTTTCTTTATGCAGGAAGAGAAAAAATATAAATAAATAAATACATACATTCATAAATAGTATGGTAAAATGATCCTGGATATCCTTGTCAAGATAAGATTCTAAAGTCATAGATATCAGTGTTTGGTCTCAGAATTTAAGAGTTTTGGAAACTCTTACTTATATCAAAGACACTATTAATAAAATCTTTGAATTTATAATTAGTTGTCATTGCAACTTAATCATCCATGAATGGCTTTTTTTTTTTTATACTCTTGCATATTATTGTGTATAACAGTACACAATAGAGGACAGAGTGGTATTCAGTTTGAGAGCAAGATGTCTAAATCTGAACATCTATAGACATGTTCACATAGGATTCATCTGCTTAGAGACATCTAAAGATGTCTGAATTGTCCTTGTATATCACATGCATTCTCTTTATTCAAAGGAGATAGTTCATGCATTATAACTGCCAGCCCCTTGTGGAAGTTCAGAATATATTCTACAATGTATAAGGTCATTAAAAAGTGATAGTTACACAGATTTAAACAACTGAACACCATCCTACTTGTCTATATATTTAATGTAGACTAAACTCATAGCATGAGTGATTGAACTGAATCTAATTCAAGCATTTAAGCTGGGATTCATCTACTTGCACATAAATCTTAGCTATGTTTTTTGAGGGCATAAAATTTCCCAAAACTTGCACCAGGAACACAATGTATTTTTCCATGGGTGTCATATCCCTTCACGATCAGTTTTGTGTAGACTTTTTGTGGACATTCGAATAACAAGACGTATTTATGTGGATAACTGAATATTATCTTGTGGGACTAGCTCCCACATTAGTGGTAACTATATCAATCATAGGAGGTCTTTATATCAATGTACTAAAGCTTAAGTTTTGGTAATTAATTTGTCATTTGCTTTGAGGGCAAGGAAAATTCCTAGTCAACTTCCACTTTAGATGTCCAAATCTGTAATTTTTTTTTGTAATCCCTCTCAATACTTATACAGAGCCATAATATGCGTTATAGACAAAACTGAAGTGTGCAAACCTGTATTGAGTACTGTTTCAGATGACTTATGAGATCTTGTATATCAGCATCTATATAGTGCCAGCAGATGAAATATATATTTTAAGGAGGGTAGCTAGAGGCCAGGCAAGGTACCCTAAGACATCTAAAATTAGACAAGTCTTTTTAGACAATTGAATTTCCCATTATATAACTAATTATGAGAATTAAAGTCATGGAACCATACATGACACAGTACTAACTAATATTGCAGTGATGTCAGATGAGAGACCTCACATTACAGTCTTCTTGAATTTTGCTTCAATATACTACGAAGAACAAAATAAATTATACTTTCTTTCCTTAAGCAGACTCAATGTTATTATTTTTTGTAGTTAAAAAATAGCAAGCTAAGTAATGGGGGTTTAATTTACAGTCCAAGATTCAAAAGGAACATGGGCAAATATAGTCCTACTCCTCTCAAAAAGATGGAAAGAGTGTATTAACAATCTGACTGCTAAACATGTTGCTTAATAACATTTACCAACATTCATTGATTCTAGAAAGAGACTTGCTATTAAAGCTGCATTCCTGTACTGCAAAGATTAAGTTTATCCTGCACTAATGTTTTAGTTTGATCATTTAAATGTCTTGCAAGTTTGAGGTTTACATTTTAATTCATTCTAGTTAGGTTTGTGACAAAGCAGCTAAATCTTTATGAGCCTGTTTACCTGAATGATTTAGTTGTAATTTTAATAGGATTGTGCAAAGTGACAGCCTTATATAAAAATCTTTCCTGTTAGCTGTATTCTTCTAGAATTTAGTCCATCTTAGACCTAGTTACACAAAGACTGAGAGCTGCTGCAGTGTGACAGTAAAGAAAAAAATGTATGCAAAATATTCTAAGAGATACGGCTTCATGCCTCAGCTGGTGTAAATCAAAAAAGCCAGCCATATAAGTTAATGAGTCTCTACCAACTATATTAGCTAAAAACCTGGCCCTGCATTTTCTTTTCAATAGGCCTGAACATCAACATTGTTTTTATTTTCTTAGGAAATTCTATATTATAATAAAGTAGTTAGGTATGTTTAGCCAATCAATTTGCTGAGTAAATGGAACAGCCTTAATGCTGTAATTGTACAATTAGAGTCATTTGGTCTGTGTAGAACTAGTCACTCTTAGATTAGCAGATTGATAAGGATACAAAGAGAAGGCCAAAACATTCTTTTAAACTGAAACTTTATTTCATTATTGTGTAATTGGGTTAGGTTTTATTTTGTTATTCCATGTTTCAGTGGGTATGATAAATACGAGGTGCCCTGAGGGTGATGCTTGTGTTATAGTTTTCCTCATGGAAAGTTTATCTGGGATAATGCTACTGTCCTATGATCTAGATTTGGAGCACAGTATTTGGAAGAGCCCAAATATCTCAGTAGTCCTGGAATTATACATTTTATTCTTTACATATATTGTAAACAGTTGACCCTTTTACTCTTAACTAGCCTATGTAACATAAGTTTTGATGCATTCTTATTGACTTCTGGAAAAATGCAGGTGGATTTAAATTAGTACTGTATTATGTACTATATTGTACTCCTTCCTGCAACTTTCCTGTTCTCAAAAGAAGTGGACACTAAACTAGAAAAAAAGATGAAGGGAATGGATAGTTTAGAAAAACATACAAGATCTTCAACAGCTATTTTCATTTTCATCAGCAATTCTCATCTGTGTTCTAAGATTACAGTGAAAACATCAGTAATTTGTAGTACATCAATGAAAAATGAAATTCACCTTCCTGATTTATTTTTTGCACCTGTCTCAGCTGTATGTGTAGTACAAGAAGACTATGTCAATAGCAGTTTATTAAACAGTTCTTGGGTACTGGAATTCAATAATCCATAGTACTAAATTTTTTGAACAGTACGTGATATGCCTTTGACATGGGCCTACTGGCACGATGCAAAACAATTCCTGGACATAACAGGGATATAACATGCAGTAGGTACTATTCTGGGTAAACGATTTTAATCTGGCCATGCTTTTTTGGAAGGTAACAGATTTTAATAGGACAGATCTGTTTTATTCTGATTGACATAAAATTTCAGAATTGTCCCAGACGTTTTATTTATTAGATTAAACATAATTGAAATATTCCTTTCCTAAATTGTTCATACATTTTTAGTAGTTTTGTCTTTTACTGTCTGTTTTTTTAACTGTCTATTAATCCTTTGTAGTATTCTATCTGATCCAGTATGAATAGAATTCTATATGTCAAGAACTTTCTTGCCAGATTATCCTATCTCTTCTATGAAAAATAATTAGTCATGGAGTAGGAAGAAGAGGATAGTAGAGTATAGCACTGTACATGAAATGATATTTTTATCTTTGTAATTGAAAATGGAAGTAAAGACCTTAATATAAAGACTTCAAAAGTTCAATGAAAATAAATGTGTACAATCTTTATCAGTTATTCATTTCCTATGATTAAGAGACAGAAGAGTTAAACCTTTAATTTCCCTCATTCTACATGTAAACGAGACTGAATGTTCTATTATTAAGTCTTTGGTTTTAGTTTTCAACTGATGTGTTCTTCTTGCATTGAAGTGATACCACTTTGCACTAATATGTTCAAATAGAAAAGGAAAAAATAAATATGTTTGTATCAAATGAAAGATGCAAGCACTGTAAATCTTAGCATTTGTAAATACAAATCAAAGAACACACACACACAGACAAATGCACATATGCAGGTTTTTTTATATCTTACAGAACCAAGCGGGGCCATAAACTGTTTCTGAAGCTCCTTTGCTCTCTGCCTTTTGACAAGCAAACGCAATATAAAGAATAAAAATGAAACAAACGAAGACAAAATAGATGAAATACATGAGGTAGCACTTATTCAATTCACTGTTATTCCGCTAATATTAGGATTCATTTTATCTCAGAAAAACTCAGAAGGGTTGTTTTTCTTGAACAGTTTTGTTTTGTTTTCTTACAAATGCAGAATTCCTTCTCTGAACATTTTTGCATATGAGTAAAACCAAGTATTTTAATGTAGCAAGTTTATAAATATATATATATAGATACATGAATCTCGGTCACTAGTCCTGATTAGTGACTAAAAAGAAAATGTATACATATATTTTGTTTTCTTTAACCCACCTGTTACTGTGGCTAAGTATGAAAGCAAGTCTGAGAACCTCAGATGGAATTTGAGACACCAAGCCACTGATAGGAGTTTAAAATCTGGTGAAGTAGTTAAGTAAATGAAAGAAGAAAGTTCTCTAACATACATTTTCATTTCTGCCAACATTATCTGTCTGAGCTTTAGCTAACATTAAGGAATATAATAATAATAATGATATATCTATCTCCAAAAGGACAAAGAATAATAGAGAAATGAAGGCATAGGGAAATCCTCTTTAACTGAAAGACAGAAGTGGGCATTTTACTAGGTTTCTCCTCACCGTCCTCACCGTAACAAAGTTATGGAGATGGCACAAGTAACAATGAGATATGATGGAGGCAGTGATAAGGATATATATAATATATCTATATGTAATATGTAGGATATAAGGATATCATATTGAATATCCTTATAAGGACATACATATCCTTATATTAAATATGATAAGAATAAGGATATATGTAATTCCAACATGTGCAGGCAAAGACAGTCAGAAACCATCAGAACTGAAACTCTTTATGTGAAGGAAGTATTTGATTTAAAATCCTTCTTTTTGTGGGGACGGGTAGTACATTTGAAATCATTGTTCATATCTCAACTTGTTTACACTGTGTCTCCTGGGTATACTGTTGAATGGAAAATATTTGCTGTATCAGATTTTTCAAAGGTCAATAACGCCCAGTGTTTTCTTCCTTTGGGAATTACAGATACTCATTCTGATGCTGCACTTTTTCCTTGCCTAGTATTGCTTAAAGTTATATAAAAAAATCCATCTATTTATTAGTTAGCAAAATTATGATGAGGAAAGGAAAACATTTAAATTTTATATTTCAGATCCGATTAATGCCTACCACTTTCTTACTGGAACTATTAAGACCGTTACATTTGCAGTTCAAGAAATATTTATATTATATTTGGCCTTTAGTTATTAATATGGGCTCATGTTCAGTTGTCAAAGAAATGTTTTCTTTTGTCTTCAAAAGAAATAACACTGTTGTCAAGGACCTCCACAGTTTCTAATGCTGGTGTGGCTAATTCCCCATGGAGTTAATTAACACAAATACACGTTTTGACTAAGCTCAAAAACTGTGCTCAAATGCTCAGCAGGCACCTCGGGCTGTATCTGCAAGCCCCAGTGTGCTTAGCTTGTCAATACTCAGGTGACACAGCCTGGTTTATAAAAGGAGAAAACTTAAAAGACTTTTCCCCCAACTATCTGTCAGAGATATACAGGGTTAGAACCTGAGTCTCCATTTGCCACTTTTGAAATACGTTGAGTGCATATTGCATTTCTTTCTTTCTCTTAATTTCTTTATAAAATGGACTCTCACATAAAATGTGCCTTTTTTTTTACCCTTAAGAACCAGACTGTTCTCAGATTGTTGCATTATCTTTTTTTCACACTCTGAGCTGAACATGAATAAATGATTGTACCAGGAGTGTTTGACCATACAACTGGATCATTGTGTTTCTCAGGAAGAAGAATCAAGGTAGGAAGTCCTGAACAATCCTTGGAACAATTAACTCTTTGTTAGAACTGAAGTCAGCATCAGACTCTTCTATGATTTAATGACTGAAAACTAAGATTCCTATTTGAGACAGTATCATCTGTAAATCTAATGTCAAAATAATAACTAGGAAGAGAGACTACGTGTGTACTGGAAATGAAAGGTCAAATTCTGGAAATGAATGGTCAAGACATTGGGTCATAATTCCTTCTCCTGTCAAGTTCTTGAAAAAACTGTGTGCATTTTAGAACTGTATCCACTCTGAATTTATAACAAACTTTTCTATCAGAGCATAACACTCAGTTGTTTGAATGCTAATGGAAAGAATAAATATACTTCAGCCAAAAAGAAAATCTAAAAACTTCAAAATGCTTCCCAAAGGATATTAGTGATACTTCAGGACTGGAACAACAATAATGAGAATATCAAGATACATTTTATGCTGCAAGACATATGCAAAGAGATGAATGAATACAGATGGAAATTCCTTAATTGCACTGTGCTTCAAAGTAGTAGTAATAATATACTAGTATATATTTTGACCAGTAATAGTGTATTAGTATAACTAATATCCTGTTGTACTAATACTATAAAACTATATATTTACACCTTATAGTATTATACTAGTCTATACAGTATATATCAGTATCCAGTCCTAGTATACTGGTAATTATATTATTACTAGCATGGAAGGTATACTGTTAGTGTAATCTGGAGATAGTTTGTGTGACGCTATCTAAAGCTTGTACACAGTGGGATGGTGGGAAAGAAGATACTAGAGGTTTTTATTGAAAGAATTGCCAAGGCAGGTTTGTACTGTGTTCAAATAGAATTATACTATTTTCTTTAATTTAGGCTCATGGAGTAAGAGACTGAAGAATACAGCAGAGAGATACAGAATCACAGAAGGGTTGAGGTTGGAAGGGACTTCTAGCGATCATCTAGTCCAACTGCCCTGCTCCAGCAGGGACACCTAGAGCACAGGGCACGGGATTTCATCCAGGTGGGTCTGGTGATCTCCAAAGAAGGAGACTCCATAGCCTCTCTGGGGAGCCTTTTTCAGTGCACAATGGAGGGGAGGGAGCAAGAAAAGGAATGTAACATCAGCAAATTGAAGCTAAATAGTTTTTGGCCAAGAAATGAAAATCCTTAAAAGTTCATTAGTACCATTAATAGATAAGCAAAGGAGGAAACATCAAATGGCAGGCAGTGCATGTAAAAGCAAATCATGCAGTGCATAGAGCAGATCTGTGAAGAAAGAATACTCAGCATGCATATGCACATGTTTCAGGGAGAGAGCGTTTTCAAGGATTAGCTCTAGTCTAAATGCCCATTAATTGCTGTAGGATTCTGGGTGTACTTTTGGTGTGCATCTTTTGAAGTAGATTAATTTAAAAGCATCCAGCTCACATATTTCGATGCCTTTATATAACGACAGCGGAAGAGTAGGAAAAGTAGGATCAAGTGGGAGATTTGTTTCTCAGATGCTAACTCCTAAGCCAAACTAAACCATTAATAAAGACAACACCTGCAATAAATAGAGGGCAGCTCCTCCAAAAAGGGAATGCTGTCAGATCTCTGACTTTGTTCGCTTTGTAAAATCTCCAGAAGTGCCTGCCTACCTTGGATGTCTTTGTGCAACCAGAGAAGAGCTTTGTGGGGTGGTTCCCTCTCCCACATTGGACACAAAATAAAGTGTTAAAGTTCTCTGTATTCAATGAAACATTCTGTTGAATAGCCAGAGTTTTGTTTATTACAGGTAATGAGAAGACCAATCTTAATGAGCGCACAACAAACAAAGTATTCATATTAGGATTCTAAATAAAATTTCCAAAATGCAATTGAACAACTTATTCTCTTTCTGAGAACATATGAATCAAAACCAAACAATACTTAAAACATAGAAGAAAAGATCAAGAAATCCAAAATTTATTTATTCAGAAACTGAAAATAAAACTTAATCCAAATAGGTACAAATTTAGGAATGCTTTTTATTCACAACACCATTGACATAGAAATCTGATTTACAGTGTGCTTAAATGCTACTAATGCCACCAGAACTCATGTGTAACTTCAGCTTTAAAATACAATAGTACAAAATTCCTGGAGCAGGTAAAATTGCTTTAGTACTCAACAGTTGGTATAGAAACCAACAAATAGAAGCTCTGGAATTTAAGTCCCTACATCTGAATAATTCAGAATTTGAAACTGATACCAAATTCTGTCTTTACCTTAAACCTTATGTGCCCGTTCTGATCCATTCCTATTGATCAAATTATCTTTTTAGTCATTCATGCAGTAGATGTCACTTGGTATCAGAAACACAGGGATTTATCTCATCTCATTCAAATAACAAAAAGTTAGTTATTCCAGTATAAGCTAGTCCCCAAGTGCTCCTTCTACAGTCAACAAAGATAAAAAGATACTTTCATAGAGTGGATCGTCAGTTCCTCAGACAGGTGTCTAAGATGATTAAGGTGAAATGCCTTCCAGAGGTGCTATTTTTCTCCATTAACTGTAAAGGGAGCACACAGATGCCAACTTTGACTGAAGCAACCAAAGTTAAGATATAAAAACTAAGAGGAATTGTCCATGTTTTGAATTCAGGTCTGTGTTTCCTTGATGTTGGTGAGTCTGAATTGATATATCAGATTTAAGTAGTTCCTAACTTTCACAGAAGCTCACTTACAGTCTCTGCTTTTGGGTCCCTTTTCACCCTGCATAGTTCTACTTTCTGTAAGAGAGTATGTATTCTTAATTCTGTTTTTTCCCTGCTCTTCATTCAGGCATTC
>JAVCKT010013800.1:0-27647 GCA_032273925.1 Rhynchotus rufescens
AGAAGCTCCACGTCCCTCTTATACTGGGGAGCCCAGAACTGCACACAGTACTCCAGGTGCAGCCTCACCAGAGCTGAATATCCCCCCTCCTACAAGTAGGTCCCTCAGTTCTCCCTCTCCTTAAACTGAAGCAGGCAAAAATCATTCTAAAAGTCTTTGACACTATTTTTGCAAAGCAAAACTTCTCATGCACTGTCTTTTAGTCTGTGACTTTGAAGGAGGTAAAGTCTGGACTCCATCTCTACAGCTATTGCATTTCCATAAACGAACACAGCTTTCCTGTACGTCAAGGACCGACATCTTGGAGCTTTTTAAGACCTGAGACAAAAAGCAATGGATTTTGTCCAAGGACAGCGTACATTTTCTTTTACTTCTCCTTCCCCTTGTGTTTCAAGATGCTGGTGTCATCACCCATCCCAGTACTACAGCCAGCCAGAAAACCACAAGCCCACCCTTGGAAGTCCTGAAATCAATATATGATTCAGGAGGTATTTCTGAACAAAATACAGCATCTTGCTTTTTTCTTTTGCCTCTGTTTTCTATGGAGCAGCAAATGACTGCAGAGTATGTCTTTGTAACTCTGCCATGATGACCAGTTTTTGAAATTTGAATGAGCGATGGATGATTCTCATAACAAGCTGCAGTGATGGTACTTGCAAAAACATGTTTTATTGACAGGAAATCATTTTAATCACTCCTTACTTCTCATTTTAAGTTTCTTCTTCCTGGGAATGCAGGTCTGAATTCTCTTTAGGTTGGAATTTCACGAACTCTGAATATTTTCAATTGCTCATCTTGGGCTTCAAGGACACTACAGAAAAGCACTAAATTCACACACACACAAATCTTAGAGCTGCTAAAATCCCATATTAAATATTGTGCTTTGGATATTTTGAGAGTGCTGGGTATTCCACATTTTGAAGCAAAACAGATTTTTTTTTCTTTTGTGTGCTGCATACTTGTAGGGGAAAAAAAAAAAGAAAAAAAAGAGTCTCTATTCCTGGTTCTGGACCCTTCCAGCAATAGTAATCAAAACCACACATTTTGGACTAATATCCCAAACCAGAAACCTGCCAAAAGCCTGCAGACAGACAAGCTTTAGATTAATAAACAGTTTTAGATCATGGTGTAACACCAGCAGGGACTATTAGCTCATCTGACCTGTATACTGAAGGCTATTTAATTTTTTATCTAGTTATCTATATGTTAAGCCCAATAATTTTGTTTGACTGCAGCTCATCCTGAATAAAAAAAATAATAATTTTAATAAAAATTGTTTTCCAAGACATAAGAGATATCCTTCATTTCCTTTATTGTCTTGTCCTAAGGCTAAGCACACTTACTTGTACACATCCATGCTTTATTTGTAATTTGAAGTTGTCAAGTCTCATTTATGAGACATCTTGCTCTCACTGACTTTGCTCCTTTTCCTTTGCATGAGAACCCTTGGCTATTTATCCTTTAGAAAATAATCTAGATGATAATCAAGTCACACTTTGATTTACTTCTTGGTATTTAAGCCTCTCTTGGTAAGATTCTTCTTACCAAGAGACTCCTTCTCCTGCCTTATCTGCATGTCAAGCCCAACTCCTCTGACAACTTCAACTGTCTCAAGAAGTTGGACATCTCATCTGCATGAACTGTACAGGTTCTCTCATGGACAAAGGATTCATCTCCAAATGGGTTGATTCATCCACTATGGATGCCTATTTTTGCTAGCAGAGGACAAAATATCTGCTGGCTACATGGTTAAGGTTTGTGGGGACAACCTCCCTCCTGAGACTGCAGAAATGACCTATAGGACTGAAAAACACAATCAGCGAAGAAAATGCTTTATAGTGCAAGATCTAAGCAATCTGTCTACTGTTATCCAGTGCTAAATCCTTCCACAATCCTACAAATTTGGTGATCAAGAAAGAAGAATCTCCAAACCTCAAATGAGCAATTCTTTTAGAGAAATAGTTTACTTTCCAACTCCTTTCCAGTTTTTCAGGAACAAAGTTGTACTGGAGATGCACAGTTTCTTTTCAGAGTGAAACACCACAAAGTCAGTTCAAAAGTGTCTATCTGAGTAATGTAAAAATATATGGAAATCATTTTTCCTCCCTTCCAGTCCTGCACCCCTCCTCTTTTTCCTCTGCACCATTTTCCAGTCTGCTTAACAGATGACAAATCTGAAAGGAAGTATCACAAAGAGCCACATTACTTGTGTTCAAATCCCAGGAGATGATCAGACAACCAAATCCAGGCCTGAACGTGATCTAATTGTAATTGCAAATTCCATAAGTGCCTCACTGGAGCCTAGTAGACTTCTCCTCACCAACAAGGCAGCTTTGAGATTTGGTTGTGTTTGAAAACAAATACAAGCTGAAGGGGGTGACTTCTTGATCATGAACTCCACATCGTCCCAGTGATCTTCTTCAGACCTAAGAATCCCAGACCTCCAACTCAGATGCACTGGTGCATCAGCAGGAATTGCTTGCTGAAATCTACTGGATGGTATGAAACTAAGGGGGAGACATAGGGCTTTCCATTTCCATGATCCTGAAAACCGTGCCAGCTACAGCATCCCCAGTATTGACATGTGACTCTCAAGATCTATCATTCTTTGCATCTCTCCTTCCCAATGTTTGTAAGGAGACCTCTGAAGTGAGCTCAAGATTTCCACATTTTGGGAGAACCTACCTATCTACCTTCACTTATCTTAACATCTTCATAAACACCATGTTTCCCTCTGTGGTCTGTGTAGCACAGTATTATTTTCTTTTTTCCAGTATTTCTGTTCTTTCCCCAGTGCATCTCTTTGTTTGTTTATTGAATTATCCTTTGAACTTGCTTCTGCTTCTTTTTAGAGACCTCGAAATTATTTCTTCTACACTAATCTTCACCTTCCTTTCAGGCCCCACATTGGCCTGTGCTGCCCTCAATCCTACTGAGGTCTAACAATGATGAATTTAAATTGCAAACTCTTCCAACTATTTCCACTTTTCTGCAGTTAAACTCTCCGTGCCTTCTAAGATCACAATCAAGATTCCTCTGGGCGTTTTACATTCCCTCCGAGTCAACTGAGCAGAGGTCAAGAACATTTAGCATTGCCTCGTCCAATATTTCATTCCTCCGATGCCTTGCAAACTTTGCTGTGTTGTGATTCCTCTTGGTCCAAGATGTTTTCTGCCTTCAGATCTTTCCTTTTGCTCCTCAGACTGGACCTCAGCTATTACCCATGAGGTGCAACGCACAAGAGCTCCCCTTCCCCACGCCCTTGCTAGTGGTCATCTCCCTCTCCTGGTCCCTCCTGAGTTTCAATCGGTTTGAGTCATTCTGCCTTCAGTCTCCCCTTATACTTCCTGTCATCCGAGTGCCGTTTTCTTTTATGATTGCAGTCTCAAAGGGGACCAGAAATAGGTCATAAACCATCATTTTTTGGCACTTTGGTAGTCCCATCAGTCCAAGTACTTGGCAAACAATAATTTAAGCTTCAGCATGAATGTCCTGTCCATTTACGTCAAGTAGAGTTTGCTGCAACATGCGCTTTCAGCTGTGGAAATTTCAGCCTTGTGTGCTGCGATAGGAGCTGGTAGAATCTCTATCTTTTCATGGAGATTCTGCTCCATCACCCAAAGGCCCCTGTTGAGATCCATTCTTCAGGAGGTTTTGCAAACTCAGGCTGAGTTAAGGCCCACTGTGCTTGGAAGGAGTTTTCCAGTCACATCTGATAGCAGAGCCAGAGACTCCATAAAGCTCAATAGCAGATCGAGAGTAGGATGCATGTATAGAGCGCATCTCATTCACTGATTCCTAACAATATTTAACAGGTCTTGCACAACATGGCATTTTGACCTCCAAGGTGGCCTATTTTAATTACTTAATTCCTTGTGGCCATGAACAGTATTACAGCATCACGTTGGGGAGGGAAGGAGGGATGCTAGGAGGAGGGGTAGCCTGATAGAGGTGAGGCTACTACAGCAACTGGCCTTAGGTCCTCAATCTGCCCACTAGCTGTCGGGGTATCCCCTGGGATGGGGATCCCTCCCATTTGCCTCATGCACAGACAGCACACCAGATCTCTCCAGTAACATCGAATCATAGGATCCTTAAGGTTGGAAGGGACCTCTAGAGGTCATCTAGTCCAACCCCACTGCACATGCAGGGTCGCCTAGAACATGTAGCACAGGGCTGCGTCCAAGCAGGTCCAGAGATGGGGACTCCACAACCTCTCTTGGCAGCCTGTTCCAGTGCTCTGTCACCCTCACTGCAGTGACAGTAGCTGGTCCAGGCCTCACCAACAGCCAGTCTCCAGCATCTAGTCTCTCCAGCATCTGGCCCAGACCTATAGTTGCTCTGATACCTGGCTCTCAAGCTTTCTCTACTGGCTGGATTGAAGTTCAACAGTGCTTACACATCACCCACACAACATGCATGTGCTTGGTCTCTCCAGTTGCTGGTCCATTGACCCTGTGGTCAATGCTGCCTCTTTCAATGACTGGCACTTAGACCTTCATACATGCAAAAGGGAAAAAAGGTGTCCTCTCAGACAGGAAAGCAGTTAGAAATGGAGTTTAACAGGACGGACTTCACTGATGTGGGGTAATGGGCAGACAAGCCTGCCAGCCAGGAACATGTTCATGTACAACTTTATCTCAATTTCTCTCTATTTTTGCATGCTTGTTTCTCCCCAAGACATCCTGACTCCCTGCCTTTCTCCATCTTTGGTTCTTCCTCTAAGCATTGAGTAATTCTTGCACAATCTCACAAAGCTCTTCCCCAGCATCCCATAATGAATGTCAAACTCCTCTAGTCAGCCACCTCTACTCAGTATGACCCTGGGTCTGCTCCATCAGTTGGAGTCCACATCAGGACCACAGGTTTCACACCAACACTATGGACTTATCACCCTCCTTGGACAGCCCTGGTAGCAGCAAAATGAGTCTGGGTTGCTCAAATTAAGCCATGGGGTTCCTTCATCTACCTATGTCTCCTGTGAACTTACAAAGATGAAAATTTCATTGCACACCTTAACAGGCATTAAAGTCTGCTGGTGGACCAGTTGAAGAATGATCACTGGTGGACCAATGATCGCTGGTGGATCAATGCAGAAATCTGTGGAGGTGATAAGCTGGAGGAACATCCTGCATGGGGAAAAAAAAAAAAAGGCACATATTTGGGGCATTTAACACTGTGAGGAGCATAAAATTGTCCTTGGAAGCCGAATACTGAGGACAATTTTCAGCCAGCACTCTCCTTACTCTGCTGTCAAGGGGTGCCAACCTCCATTGCATGTTTGGCAGTCGATTTCACAGCAAATGAGATTTCTGCACATAAAATACGTAAACTGAGCCAAAGATTCCCGCTGGAGATAAAAAACAAACAAACAAAGCAACAAATAAGTGGAAAAATTGTCTGGAACATCCAAAACATAGGATCTTGATCTTCCCTTGAAACTAAAACTTCCAGCCTTGGAAAAATCCAGCAGAAACAGAAGAGTTTCTCTAACCTTTGCAAAAATATGTTCCCTTCTGCCAGTAAAAGCCATTTCTTTGCAGCGCCATTTGGATAATTTGCCTCTACATCTTGTTCATCTGTCACCTCATAGGCTTCAGATTTTTTTGTGTTTTCATCACTGGTCTGTATATAAAAAAAAGTGGGGGGAGGAGAGAAAGGAGGCACAGATTTTGGCAGGAATCCCTGTCTGGAATGAATATAAAACTTTGTTTTATTTAAGTAATCTGGCTCTGTGTGTGTGTGTGTGTGTGTATGAGAGAGCAAGACAGGGGGAAAGAAGGGAAACAAATAAAGATAGTTTAAAAAAACAATGAGTGTGAAAGAAATTCCCCAGAGAGACAAATAAAGGACTTTTTTATTGCTAATAACACATGTCCTGGCATGTGCTTTGCACGTTGTTAACTCACCTTGAAATTTGGGAGTTTTGCGTTTTGTTTTAATCTTTCTTCTGGCTTTTGAATTGTTGTAGCAAGTAGAAAAATAGTAAAAAGAGACCAAATAAACAGAAAAAAAAACATACACACACAAAAACAAAAGCCCATCTTCTTTCTTTCTGTTTTCGTGGAAACCTAAGGGATGAGGGGGGTGATTTCATTGCTTCCCCTTGTTATATTACTAAATCTCCCTAATGGACTGGGGTGGCTTTACACTGGCTGATGCTTGTGCATTTGGGCTGCACTAAGAGGACAGACTGTTTCAGCAGCTGTCATCTTGGTGGTTGCTGCTCGTTTGACTTGGGTGCATCCGATCTCAAAGAGCAAAGCAGAATGGAATCCTATGGAAGCAGGGATTGCTTCCATAAAATTGCAAAGGAAATAAAATTGCAAAGGAAATAAAATTGCAAAGGAAATAAAAAAAAAGGAAAGGGCAAATGCTTTCTGGCATTAGGTATGTTCCCTTCTTGTGTCTACTAGCAGATAAGTACATGAGACGGCAATTCAGGATAGAAGTGTACATAAATGTATGATTACAGCACTGCTCTGACCAAGGAAGGACCAGAACCCATGGTTAGAGGATTTTCTCAACACAGCTTAAATATTTGCATCCTATTTTGATGCCAAGTATTGTGTGATGCAGTTACTGATGTACGATCAGTTAAGGGCTCTCACATGCAGTCCAAATGAGGTCCTAAATTAAAAAAAAAAGAAAAATAAAAAAGAAATTCAAATGCCTCATGCCTCTTCAGGGTAGGATTTGCAGTGTTTCAGTTTCTGCTGACCAATTCTGTGTGCATCCTGTATTCTAAATGTTAGAAAAGTCCCTGGTGGAGGTGTCCCTACACAGGCTGGTGCCTATGTATGGGTGCCTCTGTATGATCTCGAAGGTCCTACAGTGGGATCTCACCAGGTCCATTCCGGGAGCAGCCTCTTCCCTAAGATCGAACATATCAAGTGCCACACAACAGGGGAGGCAACTTCACCCTGAGAGATTTGGTGTCCTGCACCACGATCCCCTATGTCCTCCCCAGAGCTACTTGGCTGCAGGGCAGCGCAACATGCCAGGCTGGGGAGATGTCCAGGGACCTCATCAGCTGAATCCAGTTGAGAAAAAACAAGGATTGTTCTGGGTCTCCCTTGATTCACACAGACACACACTCAAAAAAAATGTCCATGTGAGATCTGCAGTCTGTGAACTCCAGGAATCTGATATTCATTGCTCAGAGTGAGAAGGTTCAGATAAATGTGCACAAGTTTTCAATGCTTTTCTGATCTCTACCATTTCCCCCCTATACTCCCCAAAACCTTTTCAAGTCTTACCCCATACTCCTTCAAATCCTTCAGCCCCACTTATTCTAGACGCACAGGGATTTCCCAGAGCAGGAGCTGCCAAGCCAGGATGGTGTCTCTGTGATGATGACAAACATCTGGGAGAGGGCTATGCAAAGAAGCTGCCAAATTTGCTCTCTCATGATTTGAGTGAGACTTGGCCTTCTCCCTACCATAATCCAGAGGTTTCTTGGGGCTGTGAAAGTAAGAGCAGACATTCAGACCGAGGTGTATCCTCCCTCCTTGCAAAGATACCCCAACACTCAACGCTCTGTAGTCCAATCCAGGTTGAAATCACAGAAATGCTGAGCATAGAGAAATCCACTTCTTATAAAGGCCACAACACACCTAGACTGTGTGAAGAATGATGGTGGTGAAGGCTCCCTAAAGACTCCCTGTTCACAGAAACCTTATCCCCTGCTTGTGGCCCAAAAGACGTCCCCGTCCCACCATGTTTCCCAACCTGTGGCCCAAGGCACTGTTGTCTCACATGCTAGACGTGGAACTCCCTATCAATTTCAGGACATAAGGGCACAAAGCAAAAGCAATCTTCTGCCCAAGAAGTGGGAGAAAAAGATGTCTCTCAGCCATTCATTCCATTCACCTGCCCAGTTACCCAGCATGACAGTTGAGGGGACATGACATATTCTTTCCCTTACTTCAAACAACCAGCTCTTCAAGAATGGAAAGAGTACAAAGATGAACACAACACTCCTTAAAGCCAAAAGGCGATGGGGATTGATTCGTTGTTG
Source organism: Rhynchotus rufescens (assembly GCA_032273925.1). Taxonomy (NCBI): domain Eukaryota; kingdom Metazoa; phylum Chordata; class Aves; order Tinamiformes; family Tinamidae; genus Rhynchotus; species Rhynchotus rufescens. The sequence goes on from JAVCKT010013800.1 coordinate 8,021, forward strand.
AGACAGAGGGAACCAGTAGCAAGTATTGTTTTCACTATGATGGTATTCATTCTAGCATGGCTGCAGATGGTTCTGTTCAGGCAGCTTCTCCTAGATAATGCTTCTGAAACATTCTTTGTGGCCATCAGCTTTTATGCTCCCATCAAATACCATCTCACAAAGGTATCACAAGCTAGCAACAGACAGAATTATTTCTTTGGGTTTGTTTGTTTGCTTCTTTGTTTGTTTGCCATGTTACTTAATCCACTACCAAACAAATTAGCCATTCAATTGAAGGAAGAGTCTTTGATTAACTGGTTTGTTGTTAAGTCATTTGTCTTATGGATGTCTTAAGGAAATTTCTCACTCAGCCTTAACCAGGTGGCTTATTCAGGGGCCTGAGTGATTACTTGTGGCATTTTGCCCAATGAGCTGTTTGCAAATGACATTCTGGAGAGGCAAAAGTAAGAGACAGAAACATTTTTATCCCTCTCTCTAAAAGAAGAAGCCAGACATGATCAATGGAGAAACCTCTGCAGCGTTTTGACAGGCTGGCTGGGACCCAGTGGAAGTAGAGCAGCTACTGCCTTGCTGTGCCTTCGTTTGCTCCTTCCAGTCAAACGCAGACAAAACACAGAGCTTCTCAATCTGACAGACAGCCAAAGTGCTGCTTCTTCAGCTCTTGGAAGTGCCTCCCCTTAAAACAAAAGCCATAGGTTAGCCTGAGAAACAGTGAAAGGATTCCAAAATCCCACTGTGTCCAGAGCCAAGGGGTTGGTGTGGCTCATTAGGTGGCATGATCCCATCACTTCACTTTTGATACAGCTCTTGATACAGACCTGAGCTGCCTCCGAATTTGTAAGTGAGAAGACCTAGAGATCACTGTTTGCCACCCACACAAAATTACAAGCGAGCTTCTTTGCTTTGCTGGATATCTCAGCATGATGTTGGGCATCACTGAGGCAGTGCTCGGTGTCAGTTTCCCCTGGGAAATGGAACCAGGAGGTCCTCTCCTTCGCAGAGGTGGCCCAACCACCCGCTCACCACCATCAAGTCTTCTTTTTTGCAGTCATGAGTTTTGATCATGTTTTGCAGGCATGAGTTCCGTTTTGGTCCAGAAAGCTAAGCCAAAATCATGACTTGTCCCTTTGGTGAGCCCTCACATGCAGCTCCTCAGTGTGATCTCGAGGGAAAAGCAAGCACAATCTTCTCTTACTGGAGAGGAAACTGAGGCATAAAAGTAGAGAAAGCTAAACAAATGATTGGAAATGCTCTCAGGTACTTGGTTCCTACATTGTTTCATTACAGGGGTGCCAAAACAAATGAAACCTGCTGCTCACTCATTCCCTTTGAAGTTCAAGCCGTGCAATTGTGGGGCCTCCATTTCAAGCTGCCAGCTTTGAACATTTTTCCTTCGTTGACACATCCATGGCCGTACAGGGAATTGTTGTCAGAGCTAGCAGGAGTTCCTGACTCCGCGCATGCTGATGCGTAGATCAGAGCATCGTGCATCTGTTCTCCGGCCAAAGCAGCATACTCGCACCTCTCTCCCAGCTGCTCCGTCCTTTGCGAGACAACAGGAATTACTTGTAAATCTGAGTTTCTCATCTGGCTTCACCCACCTGCCCGACACCCACTGGACTGGAGCACTGGCTCCCACACGCACTTATGGCTCAAAAGCCGAACTCCTCTAACCATCTCTAGTGAGGACACTAGTGAAAGCGAAACAGAACACAAAGCAGATGCAGACCATAACCTAATTCCTCCTGAGGATATTATCTCAGCTCACAGCCGGTAGCTTTCATTTGTTGGTGATGCTCCGGTGTTCTCCTTTCCTTCCTTTTCCCTGTGGATCCATAACCATGTCTTGTCCCTGCTTCCTCTTAGCTGAAAGCCAATTACCTGACTTTAAATGTAAACTATGTTTCCATCCTCACCTTTCTCCATTCCCATGCTTTTTTTTTGCCTGCAGTGATTTTCCTGTAGTTTGGTTACAGCATTTTCTAATCTCCTTAAACCATTGTGGCAACAATGACACTACCACCGTTAAAGCAGCCAACTTGGAAAAAAAATGGATATGTACTTGAAAGGTAGTACTTCAAAATGGTGGAAACTCCTGTAGCAGATAGAGGAGAAAATTAGGGAAATAAATCAGTGGTTTTACTTCTTAAAGATGAACTTGGCCACTCTTTAGGTTCTGCTTACCTGTGTTCTTGACCTTTGGCTTTCTTCCTCTCCTCATGTCTCCCAGGTATCAATACCACCTCATAAACATCCCGTACTGTCACAAGTCTTGTTTCAGAACAGCAAGATCCCTGGAACACACATGCGACCTCACACACTGATTTCGGCAGGGATATTCATGCAATCACATTTTTATGACCAAAGTGGGCTTCAGGACAGCACTTAATTAATGACAGTGGATGCATCATCTCAAAGGTAACAAATGTGATCATCTTACCTTGCTCAGCTGAGTTCTTGGGTTGTGATCCCTCAGCAATAGCTGCTAAGATGTTAGGAGATTAAATTTGCTGCTGAAGTTTGACAGCTGGTAGCTCATCCACTGGGCCCCACTCTGTAGACAGCAGGAAAGTTTTCTAGGCAGACATTGGTGCAGAAAATTAAATAGCTTGTGGGCATGGGCCACAGCACAGGTAGTAATTGTGGGATGGACATGACAAGACATCATAGCACAGTGGCCTGGAGTCTTTTCCCCCAAGGGTTGCAATGGACAAGGCTCACTGAAGAGGGAGACCAGCAGGTTGGTCCTCAAGGGAACCTCCTGCTGACACTACCCAATGGAGTGTCAAAGCTTCACACTGTGCTACCACCTCCACACCTTCCAAAATTACTGATGACTTGCCACTTTTGCCATTGATTTGATGATGATTTCCTTAGGATCAAGTTCATCCTGGAAATCTATGGCCCTGGCCAGGATTTAAAATGTGCAAAGGAGACCAGCTGGTGAAACCTGAAATGCTCCCTGGGGAACTGCTGCTGCTCTCCCCACTTCCTGTCTAAATTTCCTTTTTTTTTTGCCTTTCTGTCCTTAAAGGTGCAGTCTCATGACATACTTAGTCCCTCTCAGCTGGTCTTTTCCTCCAGAGCCACATTAAACTGCTCTAAGAGAAGAGAATCCAGCATTTTTTTTTCACGTACCCCTTTTCTAGGGCTGTAATGCAGGAGAGGTGAGGGAGGGGGGACGGTTTCCCATTGAAATATCCTCTGTCACTTGCATTTCACACATAAGTTTCCTGACGCAAATCAGAACTGGAGGAATGTCATTGAAGTCAATCCTTTTGTTTGGAAGGGGAAATCCAATAAATTCACCAGCAGCTGGGCTTGTTCTTCAAGGATGATTTTTTTTTCCTATCTTTGTTTGAAATATCACCCACTCTTTCAGCCTCTTTGGAGTCCAATATCAGTTTCTTCCCTTAACACGTTCTCCTGTTCCTTTCATGTTTTCTGGTGGAGGAAAAGACAAGGAAACAAACATACAAACAAAAGTCTCCCAAAATGCGTAAGCACTCAGTGCGGCTGTCCTGATCACTAGCACTTGAAGTGCGACTGAGGGAATTAAATTAAATCATTTAATTTGATCCAAAAACTCACCAGCAAAATAAAAAGTTAAAAGGATAATAATTAATAAGATAATAATTAAATTGCTATTGACCCTCATAAATAGCTTAACCTGAACCAATTCGCCTAAAGGGCACGAGAAGCTTGGCAGAGACAAACCCCTTGATATTTATCTGCCACTGATGTGTCATTTGCCTGCTAAATATCATGTGAATGGACCACACAAGCACCGGGAGGGCCAAAGGATGGCAGTGCATTAGCTTTGCACGCAGCAGCCCTCGTTGCATCCTACAGCCCAGAAACGTGGAACATGTGAGCACCAGCCACGACAACACTCAAAATCCATTAGAAGGGACACAACCAAGCCCGTCTGAACAGAACGTCTTGTTCTGTGATTGAAACATAACAACAAAAGTCACATAAGCTTATTATTTGATTTTAATACCCCGTTCCCTTCTCTACCAGCTGCATTTTTCTGAGATGTTTGAACGTCTGTTTTTGTATTTGTTTTTTGTCAGCTCCTCCATAGACCTGGAGCGTTTTTAATTAGTAGAGTTTTGAGACTTTTCAAAGGACTACTCATGTCAGAAATGCATTTTTAAAATAGATGTCTCTTAAGATATCAACTACAGCATAAAAAAAATAGAAAATAAACTTTTAGAGTTGAATATTCTCTGTGTCTCTTTGCCTATTTTGCATGTTTCTGCTTGCAACAGGAATGCACACTGATCAACACCAATTTTATGCTGGCCAGGTTCCAGTTGTCTTCACATTCATTTATATTCATTTTCCAGCTTGTTTTCTACAGTTTCTCGCAGAATGGCTCACAGAAGCCACAAAACATAAGCTCTGAAGTTGCAAACAGTGAAGAAAGAGCCTTTGATTAAAAGAAAAGATAATAATAGTGATATTAAATATGGCTGCTTTCCCTAGGGCTGTAGTGACATTAGGTAGCAGAGGAACACCTCAGCCAACACGTTAATGCCAGAAAGAAGCAGTCCTGCACTCCAGCTCTCCTCAATGGTTTTCCCCATCCCTTCTCTTCAGGTTCCCTAGGATCAGGGAACATGGGACTGCCAACCATTTGTGTAGGCATGGAGAACTACATTCCTGAAAGTCAACTAGAGAAAAAAATATCATTTTTTTAATTCAACCTGATTCTCTCAGCCAGTGCAATCCAAGAAATGTTTGTTTCAGGACAGCGAGGAGGCAGAAAGGTGCCTTTTTCCCATGGGAGTGACACCTCATGCTCATCATCTGCATTGAAATGTGATCTTAAAGCCCTCCATGGTATGAAGTGCCTTATTATCCCTGTTCTGCAGAGCAGCACGGAGACACAGACAGCTGAAGAATCACGTGATGGTTACTCCACATAGACCTTCAAATCCAAGCTTGCAGACCAGCCCCAAAGTGAGACATTTTTAAGAGGAATCAGAGCTTGTCAGAGGGAAATCACTCCACATTATGAGTTGCCTGAGCAAACATGGGCTTGCTCAACTTTTCTTCCAGGATCACCTGGGAAGAGCTACATTTCCAAGAAGGACATTTGGACCTTGTCTGGGATAGTCCACCAGAGGATGCCCATCTCCCTGCAATGACCCCAGAGTAAAACAGGATCGTGCAGACTCTCTACACAGGCAAAAAAAATCTGATATGCTCCCTGACACACTGGGATTACCCAAGAAAGGATAACATCTGATCTGGTTCCACCAAGGACCTTCTCCCCACAACCCAGCTCTGCCTATGTTTTTGCTACTTGCAGGAAAAAACAAAAATACATGAGGGAGATCTGGCAAAAAGATGCCATAAAGGTGTAAATACATGTGTAAACAGATATAAATGAGTCATATCAATAAGAAACACTTTATCAAGACTTTGCAGCCATTAGGGTGAAAATGACCCTGTGATGATTCATAGCCATCACTTCCCTCCTTGCCCCACTGCCCCCAAAATTTGCTAGAGTCCCAGTGGTCATTATTCACTGCAAACTACACAGCTGGATAAACTCAGTGATCAGACAGGTCTTTCCTATTGCTAATGGGAATCCTGCCTGAACTCTAGCCTGCCTGGGTAGCCCTGGGAGAAATTAGCTGATTAAAAATGTCCTGGGGGAGCTGCAAGTGGGAAGAGTTTTGTACTTCTAAAATGAAATTTTAGAAAAACACCGTGTTAGTGATTTAGTACAAGATACCACAGTGTCCAGTATATTTCCTTAAGACATCTCCTTCATCCCAATCTTTGCCCGTCCTAGACTTTATTACATGCAGTAAGTTGAGAGGAGTGGTGATCCTTCAGCCAGTGTTCCAGGGAAGGTCAGACTGGTTTAATACAATATCCTTTCTGGTTTTTAACCACAGGACAATATTTGTCTTCGTTTTTTTCCTCTGGCATATTCTGAGTGCAGCAAATTTATTTTTGTGTGTGCTGCCCCTTTCTGCTCAGTCTTTTTTTTTTTTCCTTCTTCTTCTTCCTTTTCCTTTTAGTGAAAAGAATGCTCTTAACTCCTAAAATATTGAAATTAAGATCTGTTCTGTTTCGCTAACAGGCACATTCACTGCCACTCTGAGAGGATTCATCACAATGAAATCCATCTTACTTCGCTTTCCAGCCCTGTGTCTGCAGACATCTCCATCCAACCTGCACACCCTGTGCTCCCCAGACATTAGAGTCAAGAGAGGAAAACAGGCACTTCTGAGGTGCAATTCATCTTAGCCTAATGCAGACATTTCTATTAGGTCAGAATCATGCTCTGTTTCTCTTCATTGACTATAAAGAGAGCCTGGGGTGACTAGCTCAGATGGCGGCCTCTCTCACGTAGTTGCCCACTTTAGGTGACTTTAATTTTGTCCTTCAAACTAGTTTGTGTTGTCTTTGCAGTAGAGTTTTGATCTGGGAGCACTCCCTGCAAATTTTCTTTGCTTTGATTCCCACAGTGGAAGGATGTTGATAGAGGTTAATCAAGCTGCTGTAGTTCTAATAAGCCTCGACAGCATCAGACTCTTTGAGCATCTCCTTTGGCAACTGGTGGCAAGCATGGGAGGTCTGGTGGGGTCAGGGATGAGCCACGTTGTGTATGACTCCTGCAGAGAGCATTACTTACATAAGTGAGGCCATGCACAAGCAATGTGCAGACTCTGCTTTGCTTGTAAGCATGCTGGGGATTGGGTGTCCTCTGCTGAGCATTGCCCATCATTAGCTCGGTAGTGACAATGTGCAAACATTGGAAGCCCAGACCGTGAAACTCTGGGCCTTTTAACATATCTCCAGTGGCCTGCAAAAACCAAATGGAAGGAAAGAATTATGAGAAGACACAGGCAGCGTGAAATCCAGAGACACACAGCGCCAAAGCAAAACACCACTACGCTACTAACACAGATGTCAAAACAAAGTACAAGCTCTGGGATTCATCTTTTGCCAGTTCAGTGCAAACAATTTGGCTCATGGAAATTAGCTAAGGAAGTCTAGTTTCAAACATGGCCAGAGAATGAGTGGGAATGTGGAAAAGATCCAGCTCTTTTGAACTTGGCTGATATTCAGAAAACCAGAGGCTGATAGTCATTGGTTATCCATGATAGATGGTGGCACATCTCTCGCAGTGATGCTTGTCCAGTGGGTCTGGCTTGGGGCAAAAGGCCTCATTCAGCTGACACTTCTAGCTGCCTATAAGCCCTGCAGCTTCAGAAACACATAGCCAAATCCAGGGATAACACATCCAAGGGGACTTTATTGGCACTATGTTAGTTGGTCCAAGTACTTTTTGGTTGTTAGTTGACTTAACATCCAATCCGCCCAGGCAGTGGGCAAAACCAGTTTGCACTTGCATAACAAATACCATGTACTAGTTGTACTGTTTCTGTTTCCTCTAACCCGAATACTTGCCCATTACATGCCTAACCTAAAGCTGAAGTGCACTATTTACACTGACTCCTGAGCTTCCTAGGCTCAGGCCTGATTGTGAGACATCACAAAGTCCCATCAATTACCACAGAGCACCAGAGAGCCTCCCCAAAGTGCACATGCCTGGCGTGGTGCATTGTTAAGGCAGTGTAAGGTTCTCAGGGTGAGATTTCACCAAAAGGAGAGTGTACAAGCACTTAGTACACCTGAGTGCACCAGGCCCAACAAGCCAAGATGACCTCCACCCAAACAAGCAGGCAGCAGATAGGCTGGAGAGTTGGGCAGAAAGAAACCTCATGAAGTTCAACAACGACAAGTACAGGGTCTTGCACCTAAGGAGGAATATCTCCGTGCACCAGGACAGATTGAGGCTGACCTCCTGGAGAGCAGCTCTGTTGAGAAGGACCTGGGCGTCCTGGTAAACAATGAGGTAATAATGATGTTCCCTTGTGGCTAAAAAGGCCAATGTTCACTGGCATCATGAGGAGTGTTGCCCGCAGGTCAAGGGAGGAATGCTGCCCTTTACTCAGTCCTGATGAGGCCACAGCTGGATGAGTTGCATGCATTGCTGGGCTGCCTAGTACGAGAGGGACATGCAGGTACTGCAGAGAGTGCAGCATGGGGCTACTGCGATGATGGAGGGTTTGGAACATGTCTCCTATAAGGAGAGACTGGGAGAAATAGGACTGTCCAGCCTGGAGAAGAGAAGGTTGAGGGGGATCTCATTAAAGTGTACAAATAACTTAAGGGAGAGTGTCAAGAGAATTCAGACAGACTCTTTTCAGTGTGGTCAGTGACAGGGCAAGGGGCAACAGGCACAAAATATAGGACTGGAAGTTCCATCTGAATTTAAGGAAAATCTTCTGGACTGTGAATGTGACACAGCACTAGACTGTCTCCTTCTCTGGAGATATTCAGAACCACCTGGACTCTAGTCCAGGCTGCTGGAAATCATCTCCAGAGATTTCTTCCACTTTCAACCCTTCTGTGATGTTGTGCAACCGTGTGGTGTTCCACCCCAACACTGTCACTGAACAGAGACAAAGCAGATGCTCCAGGATTCACTTCTCATCTCTCAACTGCAATCAGGTTTTGCTCACCCAAGTTTGCTCATCCATGGAATCCTGAAGTGATGCTGACTCTCCTGCACAGACTGAAGGACCATGGCAGAGGATATCAGCTAAAGACATTTCCCAGAACCAGCCTACATTCAAATAAGCCTGCCAGAATCACTCCATAGCAGCCGAACAGCCCAAGAGCTCTGTTTGCTTAAGCAGGACTTTCTTGTTCCCAATGAAATTAGGGAACAGACTTTTGCTCAGTTCAGATCCACTGGCTGCAGTTCAATGAATCTGTTCACCACTAGGCCAGGTAAAACAAACAAAAAACAACAACAAGAAGAAAGAACAACAAAACCCAAAACACTGAAAGGGAAAGTTTATTAACCAATACCTCTCTCCAACTATTACTTTTCATTTTCAGAACAAATGCCCCTGTTTTTTCCTGCCATCCTCCTAGACTTTTCAGGCCAGAGATCACAAGTATTGTCCAATTCAATTATTGCAACGTCGGTGTAGGAAAAGCTTCTGCTTTGGAGAGAGAGGTGATGTTAGTAGAAAGGCCCTTGACATCTACTGAACATATCTGTGCAACTGCATTCTCATACCACCCCAGCTTTCACAGGGATTTTTTGAGGTTGATTTGTGCAGGGCAAGAACTTGGTTAGGGGACCAGGGAACTGTCCAGGAGATCTCTTCGTATCTTGCTTTTCAGGAGTAACTTGGGTGTCTTTGTCTCTGCTGCTGCTGATGGTGGAGAGAAAAAGCTCTAGAGAAGTTAGGTTGGGTTAGAAGTATTGAGAATAGCGTAATTCCCTTGGCACTGCAGCATTTTCATTTCACAGTGGATGAAAAGACAGCAAGCTGAATTCGAGTCCATAACCAGCTGAACACTCACTGGCACTGCAAAAGAAACAAGTATCACAAATGATTATCTGGCTTTGTTGGTGTTGAGAGCAGACAGACTTCTCTGGAGCAACTGACATCAGAGAAAGATCTTTCTTTCTCAAGAGAAGCAGTTACATATATAGAAATAGAGTTAAATCTACACAAATTGAAACATCTTTTTTCATTGCACAGCAACAGATTCTGTACCAGCACAGCATTAAGTCCACAACCTTACAACTTAAAAGAAACAAAAGGGGCAGAAGGCACGGACTCCATCTGCTCAGCTCCTTAACCCAGCCTCATGTCCAAGATATATCTACTCCATCTCTGTTCAGCATCCATCTACTTTTTCCCCACTCTGCAAACCAGCTTGTAATGTTTTTGATAAGGAGATTGCCACTTGAAGGAGTTGGTACAAAGCTCAACTAATTTATAGCCCCTGCTCAGGACCTTTTAAGGCTATTGTGGCATAAATAACACACTTTATTAATAAGCAGATAAGATGTTCCCCAGTTTTGTTGCTTAGACTATATTTCGGGCCAGGAATTATCTCACAGGTGAGCTCCCCTTCCAATCACTTATGATCCCACCAGCAACTCCCACAGTTACTTGCACATGAAAATAATATTAGGAAAACATTTACTGTAAGCTTTAACTTAATTTAGTAGAATTTAGCAGCTGGAAAAAATGAGGAGGAGCCAGCACCTTGCAAAGAGCCAGCACTCTGCAGACCACCAGCAAGTGCTCCACAGAGCTCAGTTTGGAAAGTGATGAGACAGATGGAAGTCATTATTTTGTTTTGAACAAAATACCATCTGGGGCCAACATTTGCTGTCTGTTACTTCTGAGTATATCCAGAGAAACTCCATTGTGTTCCTTAATAATCAGTCCTGGGACCAATCTTATTAAATATTTTCCTTAATGAACTTGGCAGAGAAAAAGTAGGCGCCTGGTCATGAGATCTGCCGATGACAAACTTGAGAGACTGCATTGCTATTGCAGAATAGATCCGAATACGATATGTTAAGAGTTGGATGACCTTAAAGGAAGACTGAGTGAGAGAAATGGATAAGTTTTAATAGCACAGAGTAAGAGACCGTACTTAGAGACTAAGATAGAAGCTCATTGATTGGAGATGACAGCAGAGGAAGAACATGAATTAATCTATCTATCCAAGCCATTAATACCATGTGGCTTTAAAAAAAGAAATGCAATCCTAAAGCATCTCAAGGAAGACTAGTTTCCAGCAGATATAGGAACATGTTAATATCATGCACAGAGAGCTGTGGAGACATCATCTAACCAACTATAGCCTGCTGTGAAATTTTGGTCACACAAATTCAGACCAGATGAATTTAAGCTTGATGTTGCAAAATGGACCAGAAAGTCCATCTAATGAAGGGCTACTAAACAGCTTTGCTTGTTCAGGTGAGGACAGTACCTACTGGGCAGTCCATAGTACCTGATGACTCCAGAAACATCCTGAGCATTGCTTGAGGCTGTCCTGCTTGATACAAGCCAAAGCTATGTCATTGGCGTTCCAGCAACTACAGAGTCTTGACATTTGAGTGTCCTTGGGATGCCTTCTGCAGGAAAGAGACATCAGAAAGGAGAAAAAACAAACAAACAATTAAAGATAAAGGAAGAGTTGACATAAAAAGCTACCACTCAGCAGTGAGCAGCCTTGGATTAGAAATTTAAGGTGGGGTTTTGCTGTCCTGCCTTTAGGGATGTATGTCTGAACTATGCTGAAAAGAAGTAGGCTCAGCAAGATGGTGTGCAAGTTACACCAGCATGACCTACTGGAAATGTCTACTTCCATACTTGGGTACTTGAGAGAGGCTAGGGTGTTACTGAAGATTATACACATAAAGTATAGACATCTTTGCTAGTAAAAATGAGTCCCACCCTCGATGTTCTACAAGCCTCAGGGGAGCACAATTCTGAAGCAGATTTGAAGGGACATAAGGAGCACTCTTAGCCCACTACCATCATTTGCATCCTTGTAGAAGGCAATGCATCAACGTGCAATTAGCATAGATCTGGATTGATTGTGAGCTCAAGTCCCAAGGTAATGTAACAACATAGATATAAGTCCAGAAAAATCTCTCCCAGGCCTAGACTCATTACACCCTTGACCTCAACATGATAATAATATCCCAAGGGTCTATTACTGTTTGGCATTATGCATGGTGTTTTGTGCACAGAAGTGCAGAAAATCACAATATCAAAGAATTTCTCTGTTTTTTACAAAGCTCCAAATTAGTTTCTGAAATGCGTCTCTTTATATGTGTGATACCAATTTTCACTTGAGGGCTTTTGCCCAAGCCTTTTATATGTGTTACAAGAACAAATAAGTAACTTTTCAAGGTGGGTAAGCATAAATTTATGCTGCTCATAAGAGATGCTTAGGTTTCACAGTATTTGCAAGCTCAATAGAGACAATGAAGAGCAGCCATTAGAATTAAATACAAAATACATAAACCGGTCAGGCCAGTGTCTCTGGATGGGTGAACTTGCACTTCCATGGTGAGCACAGGTTACATGATGCTATCTCAGAGAGAAAGATCAACAGTGGAAATTGATGCAATATTTGGAACTGCACTAATTTACAGTTATAGCAATAATGTAGTTCATCATCCTTATTTCTATGACAATAAAAAATGGAAGAATTTCTTTCAAAACACATTGTCTTGTACCTAAGAGTGTGGCTTTCTTCACTTACATGAGGGTATCTTCATTGATTTTAGTGAAACTGCTCTTCACTTACACCTGCATGGAGAAAGACTTTAAATTAAGAATAAACTCCCAAACCAATTCTTCTGCTTAAAAACTCCTTACTCCCTCAATACAATGAAAAAGGGGAAAACTGGCTCATGTCTGTGAATGCCATTTTGAGGTTTATAATGTTGGCACGTCCCTCTGAAGCATGGCTCCGTTGCTGCTACTGCAGCTGGCTATGAGACCGAGCAGGCAGCCAGCTGGATGGGCAGAGCTGAGATGCCAATCAGTAGATCCGTGAGCCACTTAACGAGCTGCAGTCAGAGCCAGAGGACTCTGCTGTCTGTCCTCACAGCATAAGCCTGTGTTCTTTTGGGCTTTTTGTTTGTTTTTGGGGAGTCACTTGCATGGGTCAAATTTCTACTGGCATTAGAAAGATTTTGCATGACCTTCTTCGTTGGTACATGACGAGCCACTAAGTAATTGAGTATTTGCTTCCTACTTCAGGCTGTGCAAGTTGTGATGATAGATCACTGCACAAGAAGAAAAGAGACTAAGACCAAGATTTCCAGTTGGGGGAGGCAGTCTCCCGAATCATAGCTAGCTGCATTGCAGCAGTGATTATGGACACCAGGAAGAATCAGAGAGCCACTGAAAGAGGTGCTTTATAGAAAAACACACATTTCCCCCCATCCCACATATATATTTGTATATCATTGTTTGGCTAGCAGACATAGCACACATGTACATGGATGTATGTGTCCTTTGATCATCCCAGTTGCTTTTCTCTGAGCTATTCAGCCTCAGCTGCACTCAGTTTAACTGCAGTCAAGATATGATGACATGCACATTAAATCCTCTTCTTTACAAGACTAGAAGAAAAAAAAAAACATTAATGAATATGCTGATTGTCAAGCTGTGGAGCACAATGCTCCTTCTTGCTTTCCAATGCTTCTTTCAATGTTTCAACCTTGCTGCACTCTTGCCTCTCAGGTCCACTGAGTAGTAGGATTCAGTGGATTGGATTGATTTTTTTTTAAGTGTTCCCTTTTTATTATGAGGAGGGCACAAAAGGGAGAGAAAAGAGGTGGTGATGATAATGATTAGCACCTGCACCATGTGCCCCTTGAGCAGGAAACAGCTGTGCTGTGAATAGGGATAGTGTGTTCAGTGGTGCAACTTCATTTGGACCATGTGCTTGTCTGTCTCTTGCTTCACTACAGTTTCTTTCTTCTATCCCTTCTTGCTCTTTCTGATGATTTTTTATCTTGCATTTCTGCCAAAAGTTACTTGAGTGATAGGTTTTCCAACTCTATTGCTCCTGGGCAGTCCTGCCACATGAACTGCTCAACGTCATCAGTGTCTGGGTTATGAAGGCATTTGGCTTTGAGGTAATACAGCCATATGGGCTGCCTGGAGACAGACGGTTTCAGCATTTCCAGCTCCAGAGCAGATCCACAGCATGAACTCTGTGGAGCCAAGAACATCAGGACTGGGTTTAACTTCATGCTGTCAAGGCTTCTAGTTCTCCTAGGAATCAGGTAAATGGGATTCTGGAAATTCTGATGGTGCTACTCCTAAGGCAAGATAAGAAGAGTCAGATCCAACAGACCTCAAAGATATGAAAAGTAATGGTCACTGGCTGGGAGGAATTTGTGTGCTTTTGAGGTTCTCCACACCTCTAGATTATAAAAGCTGAGAGCCTTCCTTGGAGCCAGGGAAATTTCCAAAATACCTATGGACAGAAATGGCGAAGGAATGTTTATTTGATTAAAGTGACTTCAAGGATACTTTGCTTGACAAAGAGAAAGCTTAGCACATTCAGACTACCCACTAACAGAAGATTTCTCATGATATGGCAAAGCAACCAATCTGGGGAGAAACTTTGTGTCTCAGGTCACTTGGTTGCCATCCTTTTATCTCATATTTACCATATGGAAACCAAAATCAGAGTTGATGATTATCATTTACCACAGTTTTGACAACAGGGAATGATTTTCATTACACCTTGAGAGAACTGCTTTCATATTTGACTATCCTAGCTGTGGAACAAATAGACCAATGCTAGACATAATTCCTGCAAGATTCCTGCAATATATGACTGTTGAAAAGTCCACGAGGCTGAGATGAAGAGTTCAAAGCAGAAGGCTTGGACTGAGATGCTATGCTAAGGTTGTACAGTGCTGGTTAGGTGGCTGGGATGCAGCTACTGCATCTATTGGGGATCATGATGTAAACCACAATCTTCTGCTCCCCAGTCACTCATTGAGAAATGGGTTTTCCTCCTCCATCCCTAGAAGCATTATTTCTATTCCTTCTTTCAGATGTTAAACTGCTATTTCAGGAGCCTCTGAGTAAGCAAATTGCTCTACACAGCCCCACAGAAGCTAAACTACCAAGAATGACCATCCTGGGACAAAATGGATTCATTTGGCTGGTGTGTAGAAAGCTTGCTTTACACCTACTTTGCACTTCACTTGTTTGCAACTCATTCTGCAACAATCCACAGTGCAACAACCCAACAAAACAACACCCTTGTAATTTTAAATTATGGCTAAAACATCAGCAATGTCAACAGCAGCATCTCAGGACCTGCCTGGAAAGTCAGGACCTGCCTGGAAAGGTCTTTCCTTCTATAGGATTCACAGCTCTTTTTTTTTTTTTAAAACTTGCCTTTTTTTTTTTCCCCCAAAAAGAGTGTTACATCTTCTGGTACAAAAGCTCCAATCCAATGCAAGTATATTAAGTGCAAGAGACTAGCAGAAATTGCTGTGGTCTTCCCACATATTCGCTTGGGAAATTCAGACACATTAGCAAAAACCACAGTCTCCAAGGACATTCCTGTCTCTGCAGGAGAATGTGCTTGTTGAGCCAAGGAAAGACAGAATCACCATCTCTGAATGGAAACAGGTTGTTTTCCAGGACAGAGAGGGAGGGACTTAGGCCACTAAAACCTTCCTAATTCCAGGTAATGTCTCTGAGTCATTAGACTTGTCTGGGCAGAACCACCTTGGTATCTCTCTGCTCAGGATTTTTTTTCAGCAACCAACCTTTGGCAAAAATAAATAAACAAAAAATCTTGAATTGTGTTTGGGATTGTTTTACCGCAATTCAGCTTCACTGAACAGTTCTGGCTTTCCACATAATGAATTGAAGCAACTTCTTGGATGTCCATGTCTTTTAGACCTTTGGGAAATGGAGTACTACCCTTTTACCCATCAAATTACTATACATCAGCTGTTCTGTAGTGGCTGACCAAAGGATTCCCATGAACTTTGAGGTAAAAGTATGCAGAAAAGCCATGCTGTGTTAGCACTTGAGGTAGTGATCTGCATCTCCCATGTATTCAAGAGAGCATGGTGCCCTACCTGCAGTGGCACCAGAACATGTACTAACAGATGAGAGGAGGGAGGTTTGGCAGGTAAGACACAGGGCCTTGGGAGGCTGTTGGAGTCCACCTGAGAATGGAGGAAATAGGAAGTATGAAGGCTAAGTACTCAGTTTGGGAGACAGTTGTAGGGATGAAGAGGGAACAAAATATATTTTCTACAGCTCTTTGGCTCCATAAAATAGTGCAGGGACAATTTTCCAGTCCTAAGCATGACTGGCACAACATATTGTGCCCATACAGCTGATAGAAGCTTAGCTTCTATCTCAAAGTGTCTCCAAAATGACTCCTGGAAACCATCCTAGAGTGATGCTGCCCCTGAACCATGCCCAGGAATTCTGTAGGAGAGTGATGTTTGAAAACAGCTAAAACTGTGCCAGGGAACATCTAGTAGGAATGATCATGTACCAGTTTTGGGGCCTACATCACACTTCTTTTTTGCTAACTAGTATAGACAGGGTTGATAGGTAGAGGCGAGGCTATAAGAGCTTGATGTTTGTGTCACCTCCTCCATCCTTTTCACCTCATTAGAGGTTCTTTCCAAGCAACAACTAAACTAACGGTCTACTGGCTCTCTGGGTGGAAAAAGTTTATCCTTTCTAATAAACAGCTGATGATGAACATGCCAAAGGAAAGAAAACTGCCAAATGTTTTTGCTGACAATGAAAGATGAACAACTAGAGAGCCAGAGGAGATGTCGTTAACCTGACTTGCACTTTTCAGTATCTTGAGTCTAAACACGACACCTAAGACAAACTTGCCTGCCAGCTCTGTGGTTGGACTCTTCGAAATCTTACGCTTGGTTTGGACCTTCTGAGCTGTGTGATCAAGGGACTCTTTGTGTGGATTTAGGCTTCCCTCTTATAGGGAATATTAGAGACCTCAGGTAGGCTGAGCCACCTCCAAACTATGCATCCAACTGCTGTGCTAGGTCACGTCTTGCTATCCCAGTCTCTTGAGTCTGAAACTTCTTACTGGCTTCAGGGTCATGGCCAAGTTCTCTTGAATCTCTTTGCAAATCCACTAATTAATTAGACTGGCTGGAGCTTGACACCCTTTACTCCCACATGGATATGGTTGTTCCGGACTGCAGCTGACCTCTCCAGGGACGCATCATAGATAGTGCTCATAAGATAACTGCCAAGATAACTCTTGCAAGGGTCCCTGAAAATGCTATTACTCTGATTGCCTCCCGGTTGACCTACAACACTCACTACCATAGGACAAACAGACAGCTCCTGTAAGCCAGGAAGGTAGAGTCACTCACCAGCCTTTATGCAGACCATTGAACATCTGGTTGCTGATGGGAGAATGAATAAGCTAGAGGGCTGATATAAACCAGATTGTTTGCATTCAGTCCAAAAATTCCTCCACAAGCTTCTAGTGTCGAGTTTTGGGTTATCTTTCACACATAGGTTCTCTGGGCACTTTCTGGGAAACCAGTACAAATACAGATTCATACCAACTGAGAAGCAGGCCCTTTCTAATGATTTGTCATGGTCACCCTCATTGCACTGTGCTATTCTCTGATCAGTTGTGGACTTGATTAAGGACACCCACGTTCATGTCATCGGAATGAGGCTATGTGCTCTCCCAAGCTCCAAAACAAGTGGAACAAGGAGAAACAGATAGAAGGAAAAGTGAGAAGGATTGGGATTGGGAGGAGAGGAGGAAAGAAAGAGAGAGCCAGAGACTATCTCAGGAATAATATACCAAGTCCCAGCACACTCCTATGCCTTTACATTGGTCACTCTGGTCAAGGTCCAGGAAGGGGCAGCTTTCTCATTTATATCTACAGTTTTGCCAGAGCCTGGAGATTATTCCAGAGTAGAGTTTGGCAAGTAGGTAGATAGTAAATCCTGAGCCCACTCTGAAGCTGAGGGAAGTTTTTCAAAGCCCCTTTCCCCAAGAACAAGTAAACAAAAAGTCTAGGCCCAGTAGGAAAGAATCCCAGTCCTGCTAGTGAGTCACAACTTCTGTACAAGACCCACTGCAAGAAAAAAAACCCTGCTTCCCCTCCATGACTACTTATGACATGTTCAAATGATAAATTTTAGAAAAGACTTATGTTATTTAAAACATATTTTAAAATTGACTGAAGTCTTGGCTGTGTTCAGCATTCACAAGTACCTCTAGCAAGAGAAGGGTGGGTGTCTTTAACCAACCATCCCTGATGTGACCTATAAAATTAAACCCCCAGATTTTTGGAACAACTACCGAGCAAAAGTCCCTGGAAAAGTCAGTGCTCAGTATCCACCTAACTGAGGGAAAATTCAAAAGCATTCCAGAAAAAGATCTATCATGAGTTGCTATGAGCTTATGACACTGTAGAAAATGTGTCATATGCAGAGGGCAAGAGACAGAGCCCATCTATAGCATTAATAACATCAGAATGTGATCCTTGCTGTCCAACACCAACACTCTTTCTCTGCTTTGCCTTCCATGCAGCTGCGATTTGTTCCCTGGATATTAATGATTACTTATAATGACTTCCCAAGGTGTAATTCTGGCCCAAGATCTATATTTCTTCTGACTCAGGCCAAATACACCAATAAAGGCTTTTCTATAGCAAGGAGAACAGCATCTTCTTTTTACTATTACCATGTCAAGATACTGAAGAAGATGGCAAGAACTTATGGGTTCGTTTGCCTCAAGGAGATTCAGGTTAGACATGAAGAAAAACTTGCTAAAAAAGAGAGGGACTCTTGAAGCATCTGTTTGAAGTTGGTTCGACTCCAGCACTGGAAGTCTTTCAGCACAACCAGATAAATTTCAGTTGGGAATGACATAGGCATAATTGATCCTCTTTTGGTCCAAATAGACAGGCCAAGTGATGCTTTGATACCCATTTCAGTCTCACTTCTCTATGGTTTCAGGAAGTATCTTTGAGGCTAGAACAAATCCTTGAGTCCTCTTAAAAGGGTGCATAGACCTGTGCAGACATGAGTGGGAATGTGTGTCTTCTCATGGGGATGAGGAGAATCTGTACTTTCTTTTTTAAGAGAATCTCAAATATGCCTTTAAGATCAAATGTATTGTCTGTACAGGCGGTCACGCCAAGGCCTCATGATGAAGATATGGGTCATGATGCTCAGGAGACTGGTGTGCCATTAGATGGACAATGACCACAGCCATTTCTGGCTTTAAGGACTGAGGAAATGGGATGGATCTGCAACTTCAGATCCCAGCACAGGGGAGGAACTCACAGCATTATGTCTCATGGAATCCCTTGAAATTGCTAATAGAGGAGCTGCAAGGAAAGTTACTATGCTTTATTTGGTGCATAAAATACAGCGTGGAGGCTGAAGGACCTTCTGAGTCAGCCAAACAAAATGCTGCTGGTGTCAGTAGCCTGCTAATATTCCCATTCACACCTCTAAAACTGTTAGAAGGCTATCACAGAACTTCATGTATCTGATGTTTTGAAGTCTTTAATTTTTCCACTTCAAATGTAGCAATGACCTAGTTACACTCATTTGTATCTGCACCTACAAAGATCTATAAAGTGAATACCTCTTCTCTCCCTCCCTTACCTTTGTCACACACAACACAGAAAGCTCACCTCTCCCATTTAGCCTAGGAGGGACTTCAGCCCCTTCAGCCATTCATTCTATTTGATAAACTCAGTTTTAGTGTCTAAAACTAAAAAGAGAAATAAGTAGGCAAAAATTCAAGATATGTCAAGGAATGGTCAGCCTGGATTGACCAATGGGAAATCACGCTTGACTAACCTGATCGCCTTCTATGATGGAATGACTAGCTGGATAGGTGAGGGGAGAGTGGTGGGTGTCATCTATCTGGACTTCAGCAAGGCTTTTGACACCGTCCCTCACAGCATCCTCCTGGGCAAGCTCTGAAGGTGTGGAATAGATGAGCGGACTGTGAGATAGATTGAGAACTGGCTGCATGGCAGAGCTCAGAGGGTGGTGATCACTGGCGTTGAGTCTAATTGGAGGCCTATAGTTAGTGGTGCCCTCCAGGGGTCAGTCCTTAGTCCAGTCCTCTTCAATTTATTCATCAGAGACCTGGATGCAGGGCTCGAGTGCTCCCTCAGCAAGTTTGCTGATGATACCAAACTGGGAGGAGTAGCTGATAGCCCTGAGGGCTGCGCTGCCAT
>JAVCKT010013801.1:0-46515 GCA_032273925.1 Rhynchotus rufescens
GTGTAATGAGTTGGCTGCTAATCCCTCCTGATGTGGCAGCTGCTGGTGTGTCCCTCCTTCCTTCTCATTTAACCTCAAGCCCATAGCTCAGGCCTTTGGGAATACATTCAGGTTACAGGCAGGCAGGCATTATTCCCCAGAAACCTTGCCAGCCAGCCCCCACTTCCCAGTGTTGGCAGATCTCATGCCCTATAAGCTTGCCACAAAAACCCCCATGAGGAATGGGGCAGTTTCCAGGGGCCCGGAGGGAGGATCCACAGCCAGCCAGGTCTATGCGCGGCGCAGGAGGCTCAGCACAGCCTCTTGGGCTACACCGATATCATTGTGAGACAGAGAAAACAACCGCCGGTGGCAGTAGGAAAGATGAACGGACGACTATATCTGCTGTTTGAGATTGGGTGGCCTGACAGAGCAAGAGATAGGAGGTGGCTGCAGAGACAGAAAGACAGCTAGAAACAAATGTAAGGGTGCACAAATGTAAAATGAGATACTGTTAAAGACAGCCTGAGCATCCCTAAGTCTTCTGCAATATCTGTGATGAATCCCAACTCTTTCTCTTATACTGCGGATGGAGCTGAAGGCTTTTTCTCTGTTCAAAACACTGTTTCAAATGTAACCCAAAGTGCTAGTTATTTTCTTAGATTTTTTTTCTGGCCGACTGGAAGCAAGTCTACTGAGTTTGTACCATGCTGTTGTCTGATCTGTTCCATCAATGCGATGCCTTTGGTGGGCACGTGAAATATTTAGTGGCCGAAGGGATTTTGGCCATGGCCATCTTCTAGTGGAACTTTTGCAGTGCCAAGCAGGGTGGATGCTCTAAGGCTAATCTGAATTCATTGTTCTGACCAATGAACTTGATCACTCAGCTTCCCTTCAATAGCAAATGAAAAATTCCCCCAGAGGAAAATGTATACTAGGAACAACACAGCAGGCAAGGATCCAGGACAGGAGGTGTGAATTAAAGGCCTGCTACAGTGATAATAATCATAAATAAATACCTGGTAATTAGCATGTAATTAGCACATCTCATCCATTGACCTCCAAGCACTTGGATAGAGGAAAATTAGCCTGGTTACAGAAATGGGGAACTGAGACAGTGAGGATGCCAAATACAATGTTACTGCTAATTTCAGGAGGTCAGCTGCATTGGCCTTGCTTTTAAGCTAGTTCAGCACTCACCACTGCAGGAAAGAGAGTGCAGCAGGGCTAGATCTCGGCTCTTCTGCTGGCCCAAAGAAGAGCACTAGTGAGTCTTCCCAGCTACAACACAGTCTCGCAGCTGTGCAGGGCTATTCAGTTGGAAGCTCCCTGCTGTATCTGCCATAAGCCTTTAACTCACTGCCCTGTGGCAGCTTCCTTCTGTGCCACCAGCTCACTGCTGCAAGAGATACCTCCATCTCTCTTGAGACCTTGTCACTGCCTAGCTGTCACCAGTCTACTGACAAGGTCACTCTTTTTACCCCTTAGGAGTGGGGTAAATTGCATCTTGGTGTAAGAAAGGAACAGAGAACAAGAGGAAAGGAGATAAAATCCAAGCCAAATGAGTCCAAAACCAATGCAAAGCAAAGACCTGCACAGCACAGTTTGTGTCAAGAAACTCCTCACCGCTAGGAAAAGAAGTTGATGCCCAAGGACAGAAGTTGTAGTTTGTCAGCATCTCACATTCCCCTCTCCCCACCTTTTATTCCTTTTACAGTGTACACGAAGTTTTTTCCTACCTGTGACATTGACTTCCACCAAGCCTGACCGTGTACCAATGGCATTGGAAGCTTCACAGATGTAAGTGCCAGCTACACTGTAGGAAACAGGTCCTTTAAAGTAGATGGTGTTGTTCTGGATTTCCACGCTCCCTGGCAGAGTCCCGTTTGGCCTAGGGGGAAGAAAGATCGTGACTAACTCCAGAAATGGTACTCGGGAGGGTCAAGAAGCATTGCAGAGTGATGGTGACGTGTTGGTTCTGCTGTTGCCTTTGGGAAGGTACAGTGGTGTTGGCTAGAAAATACTCGTTAATGTTGCCAGTCCAAACCCCTGGACTGCATTACAGGAAATAGTCGATAGAGTGTCCTCAGGGTAAACGTGCTGTGTGATGCTGTGGGATCGGGTTGTTTATATGGACCCTCTTCAACCTCTCTGCTGCAGCGTCCCATAAACCACTAGCTCAGTGTGGTGAAGTGCTGACAGCAACAGGAGCTTCACCGTTCTGGTCAACTTGC
Source organism: Rhynchotus rufescens (assembly GCA_032273925.1). NCBI lineage: Eukaryota > Metazoa > Chordata > Aves > Tinamiformes > Tinamidae > Rhynchotus > Rhynchotus rufescens. The sequence goes on from JAVCKT010013801.1 coordinate 2,214, forward strand.
ATTTTAGATTTTTTTTAACCTTCTCTGTTGTTGCAAGGGACGTCAAGCTATGAGATCACATACAGCCCTTTGGATTTGGCTAAAGGACTCTGGAGCACTTTCAGTCTATGTATTTTCCCCTTTCCAGAAAACATATTGGAGCCTTCACATGGTTTGGTTTCCAGCACAGTCCCCAGATAGCTGGTAACTTCAGATAAAATGGCTACGTCACTGTTTTGTTTCGGCTGGTTTACCACTGACAGGCTCATCTACAAAGCATTTCTCTATCCCTGACTTTCCATTTAACAGAAAATGCAGGATTGAGACACCAACCTGACCCTGCTTTGCTCCAGTTTCCTGCCCATATATTTCTCCTGGGCAGCTGATCATCCAGTGCTAATTGCAACGCTAGCATGAGTAAAACACTGCTGATTTACAGCCCTGCTCTCTCTGGCCTGCCTGTGTCAGAGGAGTCAGTTAAGTGCAAAACTGGAATAATACAAAAAACAGTCTGGAGATGCACAGAATACATGAACAAAGGCAGATAAAAAAATAAATAAGACTGTGTTGTAGGAAAAGGCATACATGGTCTGGTTATTTTAATTACTGAAGCAAAGTAAAGTAATTACTTCTCTTAGGTAATTAAAAATTACTCAAGTAATTCTTTCCCCTCCTCCTGACAAAAGTGTTCACATATTGTTGGCAATTTGTAGGAAACAAAAGGGAGTAATGGGGTATAATTAGGTTCGTAAAAGAGTGCCTAACTGTACATGCACATGTTTTACATGTCTGTATATCCACATAAGCACATATGTGTAGCAAATGCATTATGCAGAGAAAGAATAATTCTTTCCCAGCTGTACCCAGCCAGTACCTAGCCAGTAATGCCAAAGCAGGTGGAAAAATAGGGTTTCCAATGTTGCTCCTCTGAGTGAATGCACAAAGTCAAGGGCACATCTGGAAACTGAGCACCTTGTTAGATGAGGCAGTAGGATGCTAAAGATGGCTACTGCTTCCTCTAACAGCTCTCCTAACTCTCTCTTTGCTCATTACCATGCAAAGTTGAGGAGAGGAAACAAGAGTCTGTTTTCACATTCCAGGCAAGGAGCAAACTGTCAGCAGCATCAATTGCTGCTTGACCCCAGGCAATGGAAAGAGGCACATGTGAGTATGTGAATATACCAATAGCCCTAGTCTCCCTGGTCTGCCTCTCCCTCCCAGAGCCTTGCGCCCAAGCAGCCTGGCCTGAAAGAGGAGGCAACTCTGTGCCTGAGGATTTTCTTCCTGCTTTCTTTTCCATCTCTATTTTCTTCGATCTCAGGTGGTCTCCCGCACTCTCTACTTCTTCCCTTTTCTTTCACTTCCCCTTACCTGAAGGTGCACTCCATCTTTCCTTTCCATCCTCTTTCAGATCAATAATTCTATATTCAGTTCAAACTGATGCACCAAATATGCAGAAAGGGAGAGATTTGGGAATCAGATTGAAGCATAATTGAGCTTAGAAGCCTGTACTTTTTAATTCTGTACTCTCTGTCTCATTTTTTCTACTTTTTCTCCTTATTACTCCTTCTCAAAACAAAGTACTGATGCTTCCACCCCAAAGTAGCTTGAACTGAAATCTCTTCTGCCTTGGGTGCTACAAGGGGCATCTTTAACTCTAACTCTTTGCTGGCAATGTTGTGAGGAACGCAGCGAGCCCTTTTGGGGTTTTAGCTACAACTGGCAGCACAAACAGGAGGAGAGAGTTGAGGAGGAGAATTTTAAAAAGGCAAGAAAAACAATCCTCTTCAAACTGGTATTGCGAACAGTTTGATCTGGGAAGTGAAATGAGAAAAAATATGCTTGGCTCCTTGCAAAGCCGTTCTGAGAGCCTCTTTGCTGATGACAAATGCCAGCAGAAAAGAAGAAAGGATGCATTTGATCATTTTTTTAAAACTACATGAGTGATTATATAAAAAAAAAGAAAGAGAGAGGGAAGAGGGAAGGCAGAACTGCCTCAGATTCCATCAGTTCTCATCTTCCAGATCCCTTTAGTGTATCCAGTCAAAAGCTGAAACCCTGGTGGAGATAGAATTGCTTCTGTTTAATGTCTGACATGTAGGGACGACTGCTCTGAAGAGGGCTTCTGGTTATAGCCAGGACTGATTACAGGGAAATATTTTTTTTTTTAGATGCTGAGATTATACCTGGACGGACACAACTGACAGTAATGGGAATGGGCCCTTAGTCTAAGGATGGACCAGAAGATGACTGAGATTTCTACAGAGACGCCTAGTCCCTGGATGAAAATTAAATGTGCTGCTGAGGGTAGGAGGACAGTAGCACTTACAGCTTCCATTCATAGGTGTGAGCTGGGGGGTTGGCATCAGATTTGCATATCAGCTTTACATCCTTCCGGTTGAGAAACCAGTTGCCATCAAAACCTTCAATAGTGACTTCGGGCTCATCTGCAAGGGGAAGAAAAGATAGAGAAAATAGGGCAGAAAGGGAGAGGAAAGAGTTATAGAAAGGGAAGGAGAAAGAAATTATACAGGAAGAGATGAGGGAACAGAGAAAGGAAGGGATTGAAAGGTGGAGAAGATGGTGGAACAAGGAATATGAGAGAGGATGAATGAAAGAGAGAAGGGGAGGAACAAAGTGACATGGCAGAGGCAGGGAGGGAAAGAAGGTGTGAGAAAGGGAAAGCATATCGTTATTCCAAAGGATCGCTTCATTTTTACCTGCCCAGAAAAAGAGCAACACCCAACTCAACACCTCCACCCAACCAGCATCCTCCCTTCAGAAAAACGCTCTTTCACAGGACTTTATCACCTGCCCTGGGGACTGACAATAGAGCACTGCTCTCCAGCCATGCTCCCGCTCACTTACACTGCACGTTGAGGGTTATGCTGTCAGTGAAACGGTCCAGTTGATAATTCACCACGCACATGAGCTGCTGCCGGTGGGCCTCTCGGCTTGGTACCAGCCGATATCGGCTGATCACTGTGATGGTCCCATTGCTATTTCGGATCTCCTGAAATTCTGCTTCCCCTTTGAGCTTGGTATCCCAAGTGACGGTGCTGGGAGGCTTCCCATTAGAGGAGGTGCAAGTAGCCACCAAGATCTTTTCTGTCCTGCCAGCCTTAGCAATAAGCGGTCGGGTGGTGCCCTCCATCCAATTTGTGGGTTTGGCTACAAGGATGTGCAAAAAAGGAAGAGAAGAAAAGGGCACAAAGGGATGGTTAGAAACACAGAAACACAGCTAGCCTCTCTGCTCCAACACAAGCAACATCTGGCTACACTGAGCCGGTGACAGACCTTCTGATCAATCCAGAGCTGGTACAATTTGGTAGTAACATATTCCGGGGAAAGAATGGTAGATATACACTAGATGCATAGGTACAGAAAGACAGTAATTCCTTCCACAGATTTTCAGCCTTATGTTAATTGTGAAACTCAAACTGCGGAGCAAACAAACCTTGTGAACCTTGGATGGATCAATTCACTCATTACCCTAAATCGCATGGAGGAACACTACTTGTGCTTAGTATTTCTCTGGTGTCTTTTACATCTGTTCACTTGACAGGCACCATCAGCATATTAAACCTCACCAAACCTTTGAAGAACAGATCACCATTATTGCTCCTACATTAAGAAACTGGCAAACAGGCCTGGTAGGAGGAAGTGGTGTTCCTGACATAGCTCAGTGAACCAGGGAGTTAATCCAGACACTCTGGTCTCCCTGTTCTTCTCCTCTTTATGGTCAACTGGAAAGGACATTGCAGGTGAAATTTATACTCCAGTTTTATCCCTGCCCCAAGTTCCCAGGACATTAGTCTCATATTACACTATTTAACTGGAAGCAATGCCTGACACTGAAAAGCGTGTCCAGGATCTTACCCAACACAGTGAGGTTCAGTTGACTTTCCCGGTTGCCAGTTGGGAAGGTAGCAAACTCACAGATGTAAACTCCCTCATCCTCCAGCTCTAGCCGAGAGAGCTGTATGGTGACATCTTTGAAGGAAGGGTTCCGGAAAGTCACCCGGTCTTTGTAGGGAGACAGGATGGAGACTCCCATGGCAGGGTTGTAGATGGCCACATTTTGCTTGGTGCCATTGGTGGACTTCTGCCATGTGACCTGTGTGATCTTCACATTGGGGTGTAGGTTGGTGAAGCTGCAGTGCAGGACCACATCTGTTCCAATGAATCCCGAGACTGTGTCATTGACTATGACAGTCTGAGCTTGCAGCCCTGCAATGACAGTGAAAGACAAGAATATATATGTACTTCTGTGACAGAGAAAGAGAAGAAAAGAAAGCTTCTTCAATATTTGGCCCATGAACCCCATTCTGCAGCACCTAGCAGCTTCATTCCTGTTGATAAACAACACCATTACTTTCCACCCTTGATTTTCATTCTCAGTGGATAGCTCTTCACCACGACCATCCCTAATGCTCTAGAGACAATCTAGGTTTCACAATCATCAATAGACACAAGGCTGGACAAAGAGTCCATTCCTTTCTTTTGCCCTCAACTTTGGAAGGCATTGAATCACTTGCTGTAAGTATTCAGAACACTTGTATATCTGTAAGCCTACAAAGGCACAGATATTTATCAGCACAGCATGTACTAACATCTGTTAACACACACTCAGAGCACACACTCAGACATCCAATTAATCCTGTTGGAGGTGCATCAGAAATGAAATGAGCTGCGAAGACCAAGGCCTTGATTTCAGACTAGCAATAGCTTCCGACTAACAGTAGGATTACTCCACATTGCACTGCCATGCACTCTGGATGATCTGTCCGCATAATCCAGATCTTTTATATGCCACTGTGGCCCAGAACTAGCTGTATTTAGGAAACTTTCATCCTGATACTGAGAGTAAAGATGAAAAGTGCTAGGGAAAAGTGGTTGTTGGACTTTAGGACTGATACTCTGTCTCAGTTGAATCCTCCCCTAATAACTGGAGAAAAATGTCTGAAATTCATCTTTGGCTGCCGGTGTCTTTTCCTAATCTGTGTGATTCTGAGATAATGCTCTGGTAATTATATAGCCAGTATTTATATGAGAAATACAATGGAGAAGCAAAATGGTGAGAACAAGAAAAGCGGGTTTTGCTCACTCCATCTGGCAGAATGTGAAATTGGATGTATTCTGGGAGACAGAGAGAAGAAAAAAAAAGGAAGAGTTGAGGAGAAGAAAAGGTGTACAAAGAGTGAGGAAGATGAAAAGCTGATGAGAGAGAAAGAGTTTAAGGAAAAAGCAAAAGAGATGGCAGGAGAAGGAGGTCAACATCTTGTGAGAGGGGACAGAATATTTCTGAAATGTCTCACTGCAGTGTGTGACTTCAGTACTGTTGCTTATCCCCCCTACCCTGTTCTTCCAGTGGATGAACAGGACTCTTGAGTGCAAGGCCAAAATTAATTCCACAATCTTGGTCCCCACAAACAACAGAGAAGTATCTTGTTCTACATATGAACACGGGCAATCTCCTTCATGCATTTTGACAGACATGCAAGTGTAGGAAAATGCAAATCTTCTCACTCTCAAACAAGAAGTTCTTTACCATCCTCTCTGCAAGGTCCCATGTAGGCCCCTCACACCCCTGCTCATTGTACGCAGTCTGATCTTACTCCTGACTTCTCATGTAAGCCTCTCTTCTCTCTTTCTCCTTCTCTCCACGCCAAGCGAGTGACCCGAAGGACAAGCCTCAACAATCCAGTGCGCCCCAAGACGCCATCAGCTGACCACAGTCAGCAGCAATTAAGACCGAAACTCAATCTCTAGAGCTTTGTGCAGACTTGCCCTTTCCCTGAGACAAGTGTGGTTTGTCCCACACCCTACTGCTAGTGTTGGATGGAGAGGAATGTTTTTCAGGACTGCTTACAGACACTGTAAAGCACTGGTGCCCTCATGTGCCTGCATGCATGAAGCCTTCAGAAGCTGAGCTGACAGGATAGCATGTTCCCAATTACAAGGTGGATAGGGTCAGTATTACCATAAAAAAACATCCTTTCAGAGAAAAGACAGAAGCCATGCTCTGAGGTCATCAGCAGTTGGACTGTGTTCTTCCAAGATATCTGGAGTCATTGGCCTTGGGAAAAAGGATGTCTAGACAATAGGACATGGTGCAACTCTTTCCTGACACCATGTAGCTTGTGTGCCGGGGAGTCTGCTGGTTCACAGAAGCCATTCTGATGAGATGAGGGCCCCAAATGCAGAGCAAGGCTGGATTTGGATAATTCTATGCTGAGATTTGAGGAAAGCATGAATGGATGGGGAGGAGGGAGATGTCTCCCACTTTCTTTGCAGCATACTCTGCTCCTTCCACCCTGGAGGTGAGAAAGCCTCTTTGAGAGTTGCCCACACCTGCAGAGGTGTGCAACAGCTTTGCCAAGCAGTCTAGCTCTGAAGTGCTTAGAGCCTTGCAGAGCATGTGGGAGCTTGCCGGAGAGCCAAAGCAATCACGTAGCAGCAGCGCTGGGAACAACCTGCTGCCCATCTCGCGGCTGCCTGGCTGTAGGTGTGTGGAGCACTCCCTCTTCCTCCCAGGGCTGGAGGAGAGCGCATTCATCAGCACCTGTCCCCACCTCTTTCAAGAAGGGCCTGTGCCCCAGAGCAGCACCTGCCCGAGGCTGGGGCGATGGCACAACTGGCTCTGGTTCCACACAAGCTCCATGACCCCCCACAGGCCTCAGCTGTTCCCTTTGAACCACACGTTCAAAACCCCAATAAAAGAGGCCACATCCCCAGTGGGCTGGGAGCCTGACAGGAGGAAGTTGTGGCCCTCTGCCTCCTCACAGTGCCAGGAAAGCAGAAGACTGGACAAAGACTATGGAAATGAGAGGAAGGAAAGTCACTGGGTCCCCTTCACTCACCTTTTTCCCTCACCTTAGGCAGCAGCAATAATTTCCAGTTCTATTCTCCCATACTTGCCCTACCCTTGTCATGGGATACACTCATCAATGCAGGCTCTACTTGGAAACAACCTCATCAAAAAAAAACAAAAAAAAAACAAAAAAAACCCCACAGTCTTTATTGTCCATGAACCTGACCCTGATCTCCAGGCATCAACCAGACCCAGAATGGTTGTGCAGAACCCTCTTCTTCCCAGGTGCAAAGAGTCAGACTATTGGCATGAGAGTAAGCCAGTGCCAGTTTAGGACTGCTTGCCAACAATAAAATGCTGCCAAAGCTAGCATTCAGGCCCCTACATGCAACACCTTTAACAAAAACACATTCCAAACTTTCTAGAGGCTTCAGGGGAAAAAAACAGCAGAAGAAATAACACATACACAAAAAAAAAAAAAACAACAAAAAAACCCCTCCGCGGAAATCATGTTTCCTTTCCAGGTGACTGAATAACTTGTACTTTTGCAAGATAAGGTAAACTGCTTGAGGTCTGCTCCTCCAAATGTCCCATCAGAGGAAACAACACATGCATTGCTCTTCTTGATACCATGGCAATAGGACACCTGTGTAAAGGAACGGTGAGGTAAGGAAAAAGACTCAGGAAATGGGGTTCTGCAAGTGGCTGGATCACTTTCCCATCCTCCTAATCCTAAATGAGAAGCTAGAGGACAAAGTGACTCCTGTCATGCTCTTGAAAGTGTTTGTTTGCAAGGTGACTGAGCTGGGATGACCAGTCTTCACTCACCACATTATATGCTCAATAATTCATCAGGGCAAATGCAAAGATTATTGATGGCACTAAGAGTGCAAGCCAGGAAGAGGGGGGAAATTAAAATCACTAATCAGTCTCTGGAGTGACTTGGACCTATTAAGTGCGTGTATGTGCAGTGCTGGGATCTGCCTTGATTTTTCTTTGCTGAATGATGTGTGCAGTCAATATGAGAGACAGACTTGGAATATATCCTGCCATTTGCAGTTCTTATGCCAGATCTCCTACTGTCCACCAATCGATGCTGACTCCTCCCAAGGGGCAGCAAGCAAATGAGGAGGGATTAGATGTATAAGTTGAAGCATGCCAGATGGAGATTTACTCATTACATTTTTTCGTTGTTGGGATCTTCGGGTTTTCTTCTGGTAAGGGCCAAAAGCAGTAAAAGCAGTAAAAGAGTCCCAGCTGAGTGCCAAAGACATGTTGCTGCCAAGACCTCATTAGCCGAGACCTCTGAGATTCTACTGCTCCACCTTGGCCTCTGAAGTGGTTTGTGTTGATGCCTTTCCCCACGATCCCAAGCCCAGATATTTACTAGGTCATGCAAGGCCTTGGGGGTACAGCGCAGAACTTATGATGCCCTCCAGCACAAGCAGCAGGCTGGGAAGGAAGGTCTGGGCTCACTGAGTGTGAGGAAACAAAATAAGTACGAGGCATGCCTGGTTAAGAACATCTCAGTTTCTTGGATGGGCATGTGCAGCCAACAGACATGGCTCTGTGAGAGTGCTGTGTGAGGACCGAATAAGAGGTTATCAATTATTCACTCAGACATGCCCATCACTTTCACCTCTACTGAAGCAGCCTGGAGCTCTATGGAATCCTTGTTCCCTCAACTCGACTTCAACGCACTTCTTGAATGATGACAACCACCAGTCTGGTCAGGACCGCTGTTCCCTTCACTGGACAGTTCCCAAGAAAGCAAAGAAAGAGCACGCTGACCTTTGAGAGTTACCAAAATGCACCAATGGCATACAGTGGCTAAAGGGGACCAACCCCTAGCTGTTGTACAAATGAGATGCATAGGCAAGGAGGCAGAGAGAGGAGTTAACTTGCAGAGAGGTCGTGGGAAAGACTCTGTGGGAACTCTGCCATTATCAATGAGCAATAAGCAAGTCTACACAGGACACAAAGGTTTTGAGGCCATCAGGTGTCATCTGGTGTACTGTCTTCTCTCTTCCTTGTGGCCACCAAGATGCACTCAATACCCCCCTGAAACAGAGCTGTAGCTGACTCTGCCTTGGCAGCTGGTGGCTCTTGAACTGGGAAACCCTTTCTCCTAAAAGCCCTGGAGGTGCTGTAGCATTTAACTCCCACACTTGTAAGAACTGGTTCTTGCTTCCCCATACAGAAAGCTCTGGAAATGATCTTTGGGCACTAGTGAGCTCTGTCACAACCACCGGCCTCCAATCAATGCTTCTTTGTTACAAGCCATGTGAACTCCACTCAGGTTTACACAACCTTGCCTCTGCTGAGCCTCTCACCGATTTCTCTCTCCTGTTCCTTGATATGAATCTCACCTCAAGGGCATTGAAACAGCCCTTGGCAGCAGTGTGATGAGCCACCCTTTGGTGTGGCAATATCATGGCTGATGAAAATGTCAGAGGAATCAGTCCTAATAATCTTTGCGTGGCTAAAATCTAAACTGAAGGTTATATGCAGAAAGTCACAATAGCTGAGCCTCACAAAAGGACGAAACATTGCATCATGCTTTAATTTCCAAAAGACCATGCACAAAGCACCTGATTTTGAGATGGTCTGTTGCAGTGCACCTTGATTATAAGGAAATCTGTATATGCGCTAGTATGCCTCAGGGAAACTTCAAAGAGAAGTTCAAATCATTTTCATGAGGAGAAAAATGGGATGGCACAGATGCTCAAAACTATCTAGCTGGTACTTTCAAACTTTCACTCTGAAACTTTGAATCCCCTATGCCAAGGCTTGCCTATTTTTAAATGGACATCAAGGTCTGAAATGCAGTGCTCTTGCGGCAGAACACAGCCTGCATCCAGCAACCCAAAGAAATGCCACAGGTGTGAGCAGCAGGCCAGGAAATGGGAAAGAAGATTCTGAATCCCACCGAAAACAACAGGGAGATTTCAGGTGACAGGAAGTAAAGGTTTCAAGTGACACTTGGCCAACGTTGGCCCTCCTCTTGCCCCAGAGACTCTGTATCTATTGCCAGACATTCAAATCACTCTTCCACTGTTCTTCCAAGAGAGGACACCTCACCCCGCTTAGTCAGTGGCTTGCCACTGATTGCAGAGATAAGCGCTCTCAAATGACTCACCAAGGTCCACTTCCTGCAGCAGCAGGCTTGCACTGGAGGTCTAGAGTGGGAAGGCTGCACGTGAAACGTCTGAGGTAACATTGTGATCTGGCAGAGGACATCATGAGAAATGGCAAGCCCAAGCATCCCTGCCCCCAGCAGAGAGCTGGGAGCTTTATGGGAGATGGCGGGAGATGGCAGCATGTACAATGGCCCATCTGGCTCTCTTCCAATTCTCTCTCAAAAAGAAAGAACGGCCTTGGCTCTGGCTTGCAAATGGAAAACATAAGGCCTTTTACTCTAGGTCACTGGTTCATATCAAGAGACAGCACATAGTAATGACAGCAGGGTGGTTATTATCTGAGGGCTGGTCAATGACTTGTATTGAGTGAGAGCTCTAGGCAGCCCTTCATGGGCTGTCTGGTGATACGGACAGTGGAGATGCCTTTAGGATGAAGCAGAGTTGCCTTCTCCTGCCCATGCAGTATTTCCTCTTTGGATAAATAGAGCACAAAGCAGTCTCATAAGCAATTTGAATGAAAGATCTTTCCTGGGGGGTTGATCCACTGATACTTCCCTTCCCCTTTGTTAGGGTTTTTGGAGTCTACTTTATTGTGCCATCAATTGGATTTGCACAAAGGCCCTAACCAAGACCAAGGTCGTGTTTGTAGTAGGTGTTCTTCATCTAAATGGAAGAAAGAAAAACAGAAGCTAGGGTAAGATCATTCACAGATACACCAGCCAGGGTGATACACCAGAGTGAACCCCTACCTCTTGCTATCTACACTCCATCCTTGCAAGAAGACCCAGTTGCAGTCAACCCCCTATTTCCATAGGAAAATGGGTGCAAAATGGAGGAGTGGGAAGAGAAAAACCATGCCTACACTTGCTGCCAGCTCTCACTCTTTGCTCTGCCTCTCCTGCCTGTAGCACTGCTACTTTGCTGCACCCCCAAGTCAAGGGGAGGGGAACATGCCCCCTGGCAAAAGCAGAAAGGCTGGCAGAGCAGGGCTCCCACTGGAAGTGCTGACACAGCACTGGGAAAGGCCTTCCTGCAATAAAGCTATGAAATCCCATGCTCAGCAACAAAGCACAAAGGCTCCTCAGTCACCGCAGAGGAGCCGGCTCCCGTTGCCCGCCCCACCCCACAAGCAGGGCAACTAATCCTTCAGAGAGAGCTGCCGGTTCCCACACACCTGAGCAGCGAACCAGACTGCCCCTTGCCTCTGTCTGGCCTGCACCATGCCTCAGCAGCTGGCCCACCTACCCACTGATGTTCCTCCAGTCCTGGGACAGTCCTGGACCCTCAGTCCAGGTCCTCCCTCAGCACTTTTCCCACTGTGCTTGCCAACCCTGTTCACTGACTGGCTTTAGTAAACTCCTTTCTCCGGAAGATTTTCCTCAGCCTGGTCTGCAATGCTTGTTTCCTTGACTTATCCTCACTCAGTTTGGGCCCTATAAATTTTCTGACCTCTCTTCTGTCTCCCCAACATCATCTCCACAAGCCAACGCCCTCACTTTCCCCATCCCATCCCTAGCCACTCATTCCTCTACAGCAGCACCAGTGAATGTGCCCAGGATCATAATTCCCCAAGAGGAAAAGCTGACAGGTGGCCAGGCAATGGGGAAGAGGGACAAAAGAACAAGGACGCGAAGAACTTTCTTCCCCCAAGAGCCATCACATTACCCTTCGGCAAGGAAAATTGTGGAGTCATCTTGCTTGCCAACTCTGACCTGTAAACAAGGAGGAAGGCTGAGCCTGGACACGTCTGATGACCTGAGAAAAAGGACCAGATCTAGAGCCAATTCTTTTTTGGTGGTTGGGTGGGGAAGCCAACATAGGGAAGAACGGTACAGCTGGAAAATCAAGTCTGGAGGAGGAGAAAGAAGCTGAAACACTGAGCAGGGGGAGACTGTTTTAACTGAAACTGTCCTGGGATCTTATCTTGATGGGCTGAGTCCCCAGATTTGCATGAGTATTTTCTCTGCCTCGCCTCGTTCTTGGCCTGCTGTGTTACCCTAGGATATTGTTCAAAGAGTCCTGGTTCAGAACTAAATATCCTCACTATTAGAGATCTCCAGGTGCCAAGGAGGAGGGGTTTAATGAGGAGCTGTGAGGTGATCAAGCTAGTGATCTATAGAGTCTCATTTCCAAAATGGAGGTACATCAGACAGAATATTTTCAACAACAATAAAAAGAGCAAAATAATCCTGATGGCAAAGAAAGGCAAATCCTTCCCTCCCTGAGCTGATAGCTCAGAATGGGAGCAGGAAATGAGAGCTCACAGGGCTCATAGCCGCTGGTGACTCACTCGCCTCCACAACGGGAACGCGACAAAGCCGAAACTCTGCTGACTCAGGGCTGACTTCAGCACCGGGGTTAATGGTTGGCAGCCCCATTTCTTGCTGCCCCCACCTGCCTCACCACCGTCTAATGCTCTCTGTCCCCAGTCAAATCAAACCTCTTATCAAAGGGCTTCGGTTACAAGAAACCGCCTAATCACACCAACGTGTTGGTCTTCTGTCTAAGGTATGGGGAGAAAGCAACCTCTGCCAAACCATGCTGGTATTGATCAGGCCTGAAACTTGTTACGGGAAAGATCCCAGCTCCTACTTTCCTTTCGGTGAAATGGATACTAACCAATGACAGCTTTCTGACTACAGTTTGCTTTCCTCTTGCTTTTCCTCTCATTATCAATTTGGTATGCAATTTACTGCTCGATATTTCACCATTCCCTTGAGTTAAAGAGAAACGTCTTCCATAGTTTTTAAGTTGGGATGCCATGCTCTGTATTATTATATTTTATACAAAGATAGAAATGATAGAAACAGGTCTTTTGTTTGGTTGGTTTGGGTTGGTTAGGTTTTTTTTTTTTTTTTTTAGTGACCAGAACAATGTGATACAAGTTCTTATAGCTTTTGAACCATTGCAGATGGAAATCAGGAAAAATATCAGAATATGAGTGCAATCCTGGTACCTAGAATGCAAAAGGATGACACTCTTCACTGACCAAGTGCTTGCATTTTGTCTTGTAAAGCGTTTTCTCTTCCTCTAGAGATATTTTTACAGGAAAGCTGAAGAGACTAGATCTCCCATCTCATCTGGGTTGTTTGAGGCTTCCTGTCCATGAACAACAGGCTTTAGAGAACAGTGTCTACATATAAACAAAAAGTCAGTGCTCCTGCCTCACTTCTATCAGGCTGCTACTCAGCTTTCTTATCATAAAGTGTCCTTGCAGAGGGCTAATGTTACAGGACCCTACATCATCCCCGAATTTATCCCTGCATTTTCACAGTGCAGAGTGATACCATACTTCAATTCTACCCAGGCCCCACCTGTAAGAATAATACTCCATATTTATAGAAAGCTTTGCATCTTCAAAAAGGCTTTTCAAACACTGACTAATTAATCCTCCAACACCATGAGAGGCAGGGAGGTATTATTATCCCTGCTTCAAGGGATGGGTAAATCAGAGGTGCTGAATGACAAAGAAAAGTGCCCAAGGCCACCCAGGCAACCAGTGGCCATCTTGCTCAAATGCCCTCGGTTGGTTGTGGGTCTCTGCATATCATGGTGACAACTCCGACCTAAGGAAGAAGAGTACAGAGATACAGGGACATTATAGTGGGAAGGCCTCACAGCCTCATCCCTCACTCATGCAAATATATAATGTCCCCCTCATTTTTTTTGGCTGAGGAAACTGAAGCACAGAGAGTTTTCTATTGACAAGGTCCAGAAGAGAAACTAAGTTTGCAGAATATCCATGTTAACAGCTAGACTACAGCTTCCCAAAATGTGCCCTGAATTGCACTCAGCAATGTACAAACAGGTTGTGACCCAACCTACAAAACTTTTTGTTAAGAACATGCCACAAACAATGATAGACATTGCAGTTGACAGGGATGCACTGAACCTCCAAGCAAAGCCAGCCTCGCCATTCCAGTCCCCATTGCCCTGAGGTGTTGACATGCACTCTGCATTTCTGCATTTGGCTCACTGCTTCTCTATAAGACCTAGCTGACACCCCAATGGGTGCACAGCAGTGCCAGACTGATGGCTGTGGGACTCCTCCTAGCCACTGATTCCACTTGGGTTTGGATCCGGCATGGCCAGCTACAACTCGGTGGCAATGCCACCTCTGCAAGGATGGCAACTGGAATGACACCAGAGCTCACCAGCTGCACTGAAGCTGGAAGGGCTGAATGGAGGGCAGCTGGAGAACAGATTAGCTCCATGCTGCGTGGAGATGCATCTCTACTATCTATTCAGGTCGCAGCCTCCGTGCAGGCTGTCTAGGAATTGATAACTGAGCATTGAAGGGGCTGCACAGGTGGAAGCTCAGCAGAGCCTGCAGAGCTCGTATGACCCAAGACTGTAAACAAGTGACAGGACCACCCATCAGCAGCTGCCTGTGACGGCCCAAATCACCAGCATCTGTGAGAGGAAGGCCATAAATAAGGGTCATAGGTGGTAGGGCGGCCTCCCACAAGGGGTCACGCTCCCAGCTTTGTATGCACAGAGGTTTGGTGTGGCAGCTTTGTCTTTCTGGATGCTGCAAGACCAATGCAGGTAGGTTTGCGTCTATCAGCCAGGAAAAGTCGGGGCAGTTGGTGAGGGAAGGTGGTCTTGTTAAGACAGATACTGCTTAGCCTGGAGCAGAGGATAATTCAGGAAGAATGGGAACACGGAGCAGCTTGACTTGTCCTGCAGAGAGGAGGGAGGGTGTTTACAAAATAGCAACTAGATCATAGCAGGCTTGGCTGTTTTCAAAAATGCCAGACAGCTAGAGGACACTTTTCTTTCTGTTGGTCCTGATTTTTTTGTTTGTTTATTTGGTTTGGTAAGGTAGTTGGGTACATTCAGGAGAAGATCCAGATTGCTCTCAGGTCTCTGTTCGTAAGCATGCAATGCAGTGGCAGGCTGAACAAAGGAAAAGGTGGAGCAGAGTAAGGGGAGGAAAGGAAGGAACAAAAGAGAAAGGGAAAGAAGAATGTAGCCTCCTGCTCCCACCCAGGCAATAAAAGAAATGTAAGCTCCTTGTTTTAGCAGGTTGGTTTAGGGTAGCGTTCAAAGCATCTCAGTCAAAATAGAGGCACTGGGGTGGCTCTTAATCTGAGCAGGGATTTGCTTCTCCCAGAACTATGCAACTCATGGCACATTTCGATTTAGCGTCCTCCCAGGAGGAGCAAGACTTGCCCTTTCTGGTAGGGCAAACAAGGATAACCAGGGACTCTGGTTTACAAGTTTTATACCCTTGATGTAACAGGGCAGGCATAGAAACTTCTAGCAACATTTTGGTGCCTTATTATCCCTTCCCTGAAGGTGGAGGGGCTTGTATTTCCAAGTAGCCCCAAGGAGGTTTCGGGTTGTGAAAGAGCATTTGAGGGGATTTGATGTTAAATGTCACCCAGGAGGTGGAATGACAGGCTGTGCTGAGTCACTCACTGGTTATTTTCTGGCCCAGGCACAAAAATGGCCCGGGTTTCATCCAGCAGCACATCCTAGGACGCGTTTCAGCTATGTATCATCCAGCCGGGAACTACACGGGTTTGCTGGTGTTGGGGCTGGTATTCTACGGATAAGGCATGTAGCTACAAGGCCTGAATCTCTACAGCCGACTTGAATCATAGATTTGCTCTGATTCTAACTGTTTCTTAAGCGTAGCCTCATGGTAGAGACAAGCCAGAACCGTAAGGCAACTGAGTTCCCATAAAGATCCATTAATGATCAGCAGGATGGAACAGGCTGAGGCAATATTCTATTTCCTGCATGATACTGAAAAAAACAGGTCCAGAGAGTTGGGGTTAAATTGCTCAGTTGGCCCTAGTTGGTGTATTTCATTGACTTTCATCATCATTTTATTGACTTTCGTTGGAACTGCCTCGGCATTAGGCTCCCTGTTTCCTTCTTGCGTAGTTATAGGCTGCATTCAAAAGTTTGGCTGTGGGGAAGGGAACAGCAGGCTGCTCAGCTGGGTGGATATATTAGCCTCTGTGCCACTGAGGGAGGGCTCCAGCAAGTCCTCAGTCTTCAAACACCATGAGGTCAGCTGCTTTCTTGGTGGGGAGGAGCAGGGGGTGCGCATGCAGTCCTAGCTGAAGCTGAGGAGTGAGGAAGTTGCCACAAAAATGGAAAGCATGTGAAGAGAATTAGAGCTAGTGGAAAATTTTCCAACACATCATATTTTTCTGTTGGAAAGGGCCATTTAGTCCAAGCCAAAACTATCCACTGGAACGTGCTGATTTTGACAAAAGTTTTATTTATTTATTATTTTTTTAAAGAAAATCTTTTGATAAGGTCAAAATGTTTTGTGCTAGCCTTGGAACAAAATGTTTCCTTTTTTGCTTCCCCTCCCCCCATCATAAAGGGTTTTTTTAATATAAAACTTTTTCACTTTAAATCAACTTTTTATTTTAGGCTCCGATTTCTCTTAAATGTTACATTTTAAAACAGTGACCAGCACTGCAACTAGAATGAAATTCTTTGATTGTAATGCAGTGGGACGTTTTGGGTTATGCCAAACCAATGTTTTGTTTTGAAATTTCATTTTTGTGGGTATTTTCAAATGGCAGCCTGTTTCAAAGCACAATAAGAGCTCATTCAGATTTGTCCCCACTGCAAGCTTATTTTGCATTTTACTCATCTCTCCATCTGACCTTTTTGGTACCTCTCACACCCAAAAAGAAATGATCTCCTGCCTGCCTCTGAAGGTGCCCACCTTCATTTTCTACCATTCCCTCTGCGTAGTATCTAGCTCCATCTGGACTCATTTTGTAAAAGCTTCATCCCACCCTATCCTCAAGTTAGGAGTCATAGGAGCCCTGAGATCAGTGGGAGCAGCCTTGTGATGCTACCAAGGACATGGGCAGGGAGGGCTCTGCATATCCCAGCTCCAGCACATGTCCCACTGGAGAGTCCCTGTCTTCTCCTTGCTGCTGACAGACGAATCTTCTCCCACCCTCCACCTGCTTTCTGTGCCCACCTCCTCCTCCGTCTGCTGTTTGTGTCTTCCCACTTGCTAATGGCAACAAGGGAGACAATTTAAAAGGACTTATGTTATTTTCAGATGAGATGGAGGTGGGGGGAACAGAGGACACAAACCATATTCTTACATATTCTAGCAGACTCCACAATATTCACACAGCTCTTATGGAAAATTATACATTTTTAATAAGCTTTACTGAGACTTTTCCCCCAAAATGTTAGCCAGCTCCCCCAGCAAGAAGATGAGAGAGGGGAAAAAAAGCCTGCAGGCCTTTTCTTTTTCCCCTTGGAAAGCTGAAAACAACTGGGCAAGATCTCTCAGCACCTGGCTGCACAGTCTAAAGGCTGAGTGCTTGGCTATCACACACAGCATCTGCTCTTAGATATGCTGCTGAGAGCTCTGAGCCAACCACGTGTGCGCTTTCTCGCAGCAGTGCCCCCAATGTCAGCCAGTGTTTCAGCTCAATGACCTTCCTTGCGACAGTGCCCTGTCGCTTTGCACAAACGTGGCCCTGTCTGCTGCCTCCTGTGAGCTCTGGAGCGAGGCTGCCCTCTCCAGAGCACCACAGAGCTGTGCTTGGTATGGAGGCAGCTCTATCCTCATGGCAGGGAAGTGCACAAGCTGGCAATGGGTGGCCTTAGAGCCAAAACACAGGCATGGAGCTGGGAGAATTGTAGGACAGATGTGGTAGACGTTGACCTCCCAAGCCAGGTCCCACAGCATCTTTTTTAGCTGAGGATTGCAGCCCCCATGGCACCACCAAGGAGGGCGTGGGAAGAACAAGCTGTGTAGTTGGTCCTTAGGAGATGAGAATGTTTTTCCTGGGATTCTGATGCGGTAAAAAAAAAAAAAGGATGAGACAAGCCTGACCTGGGTTTGCTCTTTGGTCCTAATGTAAGTGTCATTAGCTTCCCTTTGCGCCCCACTGTGTCTTGCTGCCGGGGGTATGGATCCCCTGGTACCCCCAGTCTCACAGTTGTCACCCATCCTGGGTTGTCACCATTAGGTGACAGCCTAAAATAAGGTGTCAGTTGTTTTCCGCTTCTTCCACTTCTGCTCTAGAGCAGCCATTGCTTGACCTAACAGCTGTTAAGCACCATTTTTACTTGTTGTTTAGGTATCAAGGTGATCGATGCATCACAGCTGGATGCCTAAGTACCTAAGCAGATGGATATAAAGCGCTAACAGAAAAAGAGAAGGGGTCAGAAAGTCCCATTTCAAATTTTGTTAAAAATCACCAGAATGGTAGTGGAGAAGGGCTCCCAGAAGAAAGCAGATGGATATTGGGTGAATGCAAATGAAAAACAAACAAAACAAAAAAGGGTAAGAGATTAAAGGGAGATTCTTAATTTCTCTGAATTCCTCCCATTAGGGAAAAAGTGTCATCTGGATGCCACGAGCATTCATGGGTGATCGCAAGGTATCTAGATATTTGGTGGGGGGAACCATAGGGTAGGCGCTGAAAAAGAAAGATAAGTACATAGATAAATGCCATTAACTCCTATTAGTGTGTAGGGTAGAGAGTTCAAAGGGTCACTCTTCAGTTAAAGGTAAGGGGTCTCAGCTGTGTTTGACAGCATGAGGAGCGAGGCTGGGCATGCCCTCCTGACACAGCAGTGTCAAGCAGCAATAGATGAACCTACTCATTAAAAATGAAGTCAAGCACTAGAAAATGGTATAGCCATTCTTGTAAAAGACTCTACTTGTACTAAGCAGCCTAGTTGCTCTAAGCAAGCTGAGTATCACAGCTTTGTGCATTGCCAATATACGCACAGGTTGCAGGGAAAGATATAACCATTCATTAAACCCAAAAGCCAAGTTTCTCCCTGATTGTGGAAAGGCACCAGTCTTGGGAATTTCCCATTTCTGGCATTTTCAGTGGCACCAGATCTGTACTAGTCATAAGGAATATGACTTGAGACCATTGCCTACACACAGATCAGCAGTGGGGTGAGTAGACCGTTCTGCAATGAAATCAGCCATGGAGGAATGCCGAGATCATGAGTCTTGAATCCAAAGCCATCCCATGCCTAGCCCCAGCAGCATACACTCGTGGTGAGCAGGAAGAAATGGAGCACTAGAAGGTAAGAATGATTCCCCAAAGGGAAATGAAGAGAATTCATTTATGGGAGTGACACACCTTCCTCAGGAAAGATCCCATCAGAAAGAAATAACACCCCTGAAAGGGAAAATGACTTCCTCTTTGCAGGGTTGAAGGCAGCCTGAAAGGGCAGCCCAGTCTTATCCCCAAGGTTGTTTTCCACCCCGTGGGCTATACACATTGAACAAGCACTAAAGAAGGGACTGGGTTTTCTAGCTGCAGATCTCCTCAGGCAAAGGTTATCACACACAATCAATAGGCAACCCAATAGCATGAGGAAGTTTACAGCCCTCAGAAAAGTGAGTGTGGCCTTTTCTCTCAGAGCTTCCATATCCCTTAGGAAACAGCTTATACATAAGCCTGCACAGCACGCTTGGAGAGGCTGGACGTCAGGTCTGACAACTCACCAGTATAGTGTGAATCTAAAGTAATTGCATTGTCTGCCCAGGGAATATTTCAGATTTCTGGCATAAATGAAAATTAGAATCCAAACTCTCCCATTGCAGTATCTAAAAATCCTCTATTTCTCCTTCTATCTGCGTTTTACTTTTTCTATTCTCTCTCTTGTCTGTCTTTCCATTGCTCCTACCTCAGAACTAGGATATTTTAATTTGTCTTCCCCCTCACTATCCCTCTCACTATTTCTCCAAGCCTACCTTGCAACTAAGCAGTTGCACCCTCTCTAGACAGAGGGTGAGGCAGAGGTCCCTTGGGCATAAAGACAAGTTATTTGCAGGCAGCTCTTTGGGCTGCAGGGTTAAGCCATTTTAATTACCTGGAAGCGCAGCACCAGCCAAAGAGTTATCAATGTTTAAAACAAGCACTGCTGTCCCAGTGGGGCTGGGATGTCTCAAGAAGGCTGCCTGCTGATCTTCTGCTAGATTAAATTCTTCTGTGAAAGCTGATCTACAGCTTTATGGCAATGGGGAGAGCTTATTTCCTGAACCCTAGGATCCATTGTTTGCTTTGGAGCAATTCCTGTAATCCCAGAGCACAGCAACTGCAACCCTCTCATCTGGATTTCAATGCCCCATGCAAAATCTGAGGTACTGTGATTTCAGTAGGGTCTGAAGTTGTTGCTTGACATTTCATATCACTGCAGAGAATTAGGTCCGCCTTTATCAGAGCCATAGGATTTCAAGAGATCAGTGTGCTGTCTGGACATGTCATGGCCAGAAAAGGCCACTGCTGGGCTGCAGACATCTTTTTTTTTTCTTTCTAGCTTTCCAAAACGCAAACTGCTCCTTGATAAGTTGATCAGACAAAAACAGCCCAGGACCATATCCTAAACTTTCCATTGTGTTTTAAGTTGTTTTTAAGTTGTGGTTTTTTGCTTTGTTTTCTTTTTAAATTCAAAGGATCCTGATCACATTTATGCCTCCTGGCTGCCTCTGCAGTCCCAGGTCAGGTTGGTAATAGCTGTGGAAATGATTGAAGAGCTGTTCTCATAGACACTGGCCTCAAGTAACCTGGTGCCAGCCAACCGCAGGCACAGCAGCATGGCTCGTGACTATATGGGAATGTGGGACTGAGCTTTGCAAGGGGACCCACTCTGTCATGGAGAGTGAAAGTCAGGTTTCCTTCTCAGTCAGGTGATGCCAAGAGCCAGTGAAATCTTAACAACTGCCATGCACCTATCTCAAAGCAGCCACGGAGGACATAGCCCCTGCAGCTTGCCTCATTCTGTAATCTCAGTCCCATAGAAAAGAGGAAGCTGCTCTGGGAAATGCCTTTAGGCTTGGATCAATGACTGCTTAGATCAAATAAGAAAGGTGTCTTAAAATGTTCTCCCACTGCAGCCCAGATCTCCAGACCAACCCCACAAAACACTGGCCCTATCTCATCCAATTGAGCAGGTTGCTCACATCTCTGAACTTTATCTGCCTTTGAGTCCCTCTGTCCCTATCCTACTGAGCCCTACCCAATTCCCAGCAGTTCCCCTTGGCCTCTGGTCTCCTTATATCCATGCCATGTTCCTCACATGCCCTCTGTGTAGCCAAGTGAAAGAAAATAATTTCTGGGTGTGTTTATATGTGGGCAGAAGGAAAGGAAGGAGCAGATCTTTCCCAAGGGACTAAGATGGGAATCAGTGCTGGATGACAATTCTTCACTGGAGAGGGATGGACAGGTACCCTCTGCTCTGGCCCTGTGAAGTCAGCCAAGTAAGTGACAGTGCTTCTCACCCAGAGCTCAGATGTCCCTTAGGGGAGCATGTCGTTGAGGAAAGAGCCTTGTGTCACTGCCCAAAGGCTTGCAGGAGAGATGGCACTGCCCTGATCCCCTTAGTGCTCCTCTTCTGTCTCCTTCCTGAGCAGTGTGCACAGCAGTTCAATCTAGTGGGAATTCAGCCATCATCTCTTCTTTTTTCCCTGGAGTAGACTTGTCCCATCCCAGTTGGAAACAGCACTACTGCACAGACCCTACGTGAAGTTACTCTGCCAACAAAAACAAATCTTCTTGGCTCTCCGCCTCCCTCCTGTCTCTTTCCAAGTCTGCAGGTACCAGGAAAGTGACAATTTTGGTCCTATGGGACTTGGGGTCTGCATGTTCCCACTTCTTGCTGCCATGTGGGAAGCCACACCTTGACCTCCTCCAGCTCCAACTTGCTTTTCTAACTTGGACTAGTTATGGGCAGGACATGCCGGGGCCTGCTGCCTCCTCCCCATCCCTTTGAACACAAGCACGTAGGCAGGGTAGCAAGCTGAATGCAGCTGCACATCGCAGGATCCAGCCCTCAGATTTTCATGTGGAAAAACCACAAATGCATGAGTCACCTGGATTCAGCAGAGACAGGACCTGCAAATGTTGCTTTTCTTCTTTGGGACAGACCTCCTCCCAAGGTGCCAGGCCTCCCTCCTTCTGCCCCAATATCTAGCCTAGCTCTTGGGAAGGACAGACTTTTGTCTGCTAGGCTGTGCTGTGCTTTAAGAACGGGATCTTGGACCTCAGGGTGTGCAGGGAAGGATACAGACCCTCACTTAGCAGCTGGCATTGGAGCTAGAGCTGGCAACATGTCCAGATGGGCAAATGTCTGTCTCTAGGTCAAGTGGTGAGGAGGCCTTGGTGCAACCTAGTGTCCCTGCTGTGAGAAAGAGGAAGGGGCGAAAGGACGGGGAAGTTTGGTGTCACTGCAGATAGACCAGGCAGCAACAGAGCAGCCAACAAGTCATGGAGGCCTGGCATGCATCAACCTCAGCTCAGCAGCAAAGGCGTCTGCATGTACTGAAGGATTCTCCAGCCTCAACATTGACTCACTTCCTTTATCTCCTTTCTGTGAGACTCTGTCACTTCTTCATTTCCATGATCATACCCTTCAAGCACCCTGCCCCTTCTTTTCCCTGGAATACAGCTGCTTGGTTAGTGCCTCTCTGAGGGATGAGGGAAGTAGGTGTGGGAAGGCTCAGAGGTTCCTGCCCCAGCACAGGGGATACCATTGGAGATGCTCACATGAATGAGGGCAGATGAGGAAAGGTTACTTAGAGGAAGAGGAATACTGGCTGTATTATGCACACACGCATGCTCGCACCCTGCCTTTCAGGGCTTGCTTTCTCTGACTTCCACAACTCAGCCAGACATTTCCCCCAAAGGCCATTTTCTCAGCTAAAGAGATAACAGAGATCTAACATAAACAACCCACCACAGTCAGCACAAGGGTAAGTAACACACCCCCACTGCTCCCTGTCTTCCCCCTCAGTGGAACTGGGGCTGGCACGACACAATATGTAATTAGGGTAATGAGCTAAGCTTGGATTTTAATTGGGATTCCTTGATTTACTGGTATATCCCCTCCTTTTGTTTTACTCCAGGTGAAGGTTCCTAAAAGCTGTTCCTACTAATGGCTGTGATATCAGAAAGGTCTTATGGATCTTTAATTGTATTTAATCGCCACATAATTAATGATCCTTGAGCAAAATGGAGATTGCATCTAGAGTAGTTCTAGTCTTGCTCGTCAGCATCTGTTGTGTCTGGGCAAAGAGAACCTGCAGACATATTTGGGGAGGGTGAAGCAGAGAAAAAGACAAAAGGAAAGCAGAGAAGGGAGGGAAAGAGAGAGAGCAGGTTGAAAGAGAGGTTAACAGAAGATAAAAAGCTGAGTGGGGAAGAGGAGAAATGGAAACAGTCCTATTCCGTCTCATCACCTTATGTGAGCACTGCCTTGTCTCATGGCAGATTTGTGTGATAGAGGGGGAGCAGGTCCATTAGCTGTTGGTTCAATGGTGCTACTCTGTCATCTTAAACTCTTTACTTTTTGGCTGGTACAGTGTGGGAGAAGAGACGCAGCTTTTGCTTCCCAACTCTAAAGGCAGAGATGCTATTTCCTTCTTTTTTATTTCTTTCACTGCCTAGCTTTCACTCACCTCCTTCCAAGACAGCTCTTGGATGCAGTTCTGCTTGTCTAGCTATGAATGGAAGAACCTAAAGGCTGCAGAGAACTCTCGGTGGGTAGGACAACAGAATGAAGAGGAGGCAGCTTTCTCCCCTTTCCAGAGTCTGGAAGACCCAGGAAGGGCAGGGATCTGGCATGGTGGATATGGCCCCTGGAGCTGAGGGGGTTCCTCAACATCTGCTCAGCACTCGTTTTCCAGCAAGTTACTCAGGTAAGACAGAATCACCTGTCTCAGCTCTTCCCATTTTTGTTCTCTGCTTCCCTCTGGCACCATCTCACGCCCTTTTCTGCAGGAAACATTTCCAAAGTTCAAAACCCAGAAAGGTAGCGGGGGAGCAAGGGGCAGCAAGCTGCAACACGTCCCTGCTCTCCCAGACCACAACCGTGTGACTCCGCTCTCAACAGAGGCCTGCAGCAAAGTCTTGGTCTCTCCCCAGAGTACAGACCAAGCCTGTCCAACCTGTAACTGTGCTGCCTGCTCCAACTTGCCCCAGAAAGGCTGCTTCAGTTGGAGATGTCAGCAGGAAAGCAGAAAGGCCAGGGAATGTGTCCCTGTGGCTGTGGACTTATGGGTTGAGGGCCGCTGTAAACAGTTATGCAAAGAAGGGAGAGTTGTGCGTGTTTGGAAGGGGATGCCAGCTTGTGGAGGCATGCGCTCTGCCGGTCAGCCCCACTGATAAGCAGCAGTTTAGTGCAGAAAAACCTTGCCCTCTCCAGGCTCAGCAAGGTTGGCTGGGCTAACTTGCAGGAATTGAGGAAAGGCACAAAGGCTGGATGTGAAGCAGTGGAAGTCTGGAGCAGGGAGATATTTAGAATTGCATAAGTCCACTGTGGAGGAAAAAGTCAGCCATCAAAGCAGGTAGGACCTTTTTTTTCTGAGGCCTGTTCTGATGGGCTCTTGAGCAGAAGTATCAAGTCCTGGACTCGTGCTGGGACAACTCTGCTTTTATACTAGTGTTGAAAATTAGCCCTAGTGTGGCTTCAGAAGGGACCCAAATCAACTCTGGGTTGCAACTTGCAGAGGAAAACTGTTGAGCTGGGCTTCCATTTCAAACCAGGCATAAACTGGGTTTGCAAGTTTTTCCAAGTGTAGAGCAGCTTCAAGTAAGGTTAGGGGTGGGGAGGGTGGCAGGGGAGGGGACCAAATTCCCCTGCAGATATTCAAAGCCCAGTCTTTCCTGGAAACCTTGTAGCCCATTACCCTGAGAAAGTGCTGGTGCAGAGCTAGTCCTAACTGGGAACCTGCTCCTTCCCGTGTTGCAACAAGCCTACTAACCAGGCAGGTTTCAGCTTGCTTGGGCCGTCAGTTTGGCTGCTCTCATTTCTGCTGCTTTTTTTTCTCCTTTATGCATCTGCCCAAGGGCTTGAGAAAATGCTGCCTCCCCCTTTCTATAGCATTAGCAAACATGCCAGTTCCATTTGGAATATTTCATACACAGGACTTTTTCTCCCATTCACTCTCTATCTGCCTCTCTGCCCCGCTACTGCATCAGCTTGTCATGCTGCATCATTGCTGCACCATTCAGGTGTGGGCAACCAGTGTGCCTGTTTTCCTTTGTTCTTCCCCTCTAACCATAACAAAACTAGGCATCAACAGTTAGAGAGCTGGGAGCTGCAGAAGTGTCACCCAGAAATGAGGGATGTGGAGAAAGAGAACAAATGCATAGAGAACAGGAGGGTAGAAAGTTAGAGGCTGGTTTGTGTCCTTCCATAGTGATGGGCTTCAGGAAGTAAGGCACTGAAGCAGGGAGAAAGGAAGGCTAGAAAACTGGAAAGAGGCTCTGGGTAGCAGTGTGCAGCTGTAACATGCCATTGGGCTCAGTCTTGCTCCTATAAAAACTCCTCGTATTGTAGGCAGAAGAGGGTCTGTGTCCCAAGAGCAGAGATGGTGTATACGGACTCTGGTCCTGGGAACAGCTAAGTTGATTTCAGCAACAGGGATGATCTGGATCAATCTTCCCCTCCCTCCCAATGCATAAGATCAGGCCTGCCTGATTGTGTCATTTATTCCCTTGTAAACAAAGCAGCCAAAAGAGAAACCCAGGCCATACATGAGAAACCTTCCTGGACATGCGGTTCCCAGCAGAGCAGCCAGACAGAGCAGGAGGTGAGAGGTGCCAGTGGATTCGTGGGGTGATCTCAATGGCCATGGGAACTGGCTTGGGCTGCAGCCTAGAGGAAGGCACAGTGCCTACCTTTGCAGCAGAGGTGGCAAAGCCAGAGACATGCTTTTACTTGGGGGTCAAGGTGAACACAGACATGTAGATGCTGTGCATGCGGAGAAGACCTTCTCTATGGCAGGCAACCTGTGAACTGAGCAAGGAGGTAATTTGGCAAATGGACAAGGGGAGAATCTGGCTGGTGCTGTTACAATTATAAAGATGTTCCTGCCCATAATCCTGGAAGTGGTTCCTGTTGTAATGACTATTCCTGAACCTTTTTTCAAGGTGTCTTTCCATGAGCTTATATAGGGTGGTGTCCTCTTAAGGCTTCAAAGAGCTCCTGCAGCCTACACCATCCTGT
This sequence comes from Rhynchotus rufescens, assembly GCA_032273925.1. Classification (NCBI taxonomy): domain Eukaryota; kingdom Metazoa; phylum Chordata; class Aves; order Tinamiformes; family Tinamidae; genus Rhynchotus; species Rhynchotus rufescens. Next base: position 28,122 of record JAVCKT010013801.1, read on the forward strand.
TGGGGTGCTGGCTGATGTAAAGGGTGACTTGTAGAACAACCCCCACTGCTGTCTTTAACCATGATCAAACAGAGGCATTTATAGTTGTCTAGTCACTACCAAACCACTGCCTCCTGTAAACAGGCATCTGTAGTGAAGGAAATGGGAACATCCAGAGCCAGGAGATCCTGACGCAGAAGAAGGTGCGAGGCTAATCAACTCATTTTCTTCAACTTCTGTTGCAACTTAGCTGTGATATACCAAAAAGTAAAGATTAGCTGCTCTTCAGCTGTTCTTGGGAGTGCAGGCTGGCATGCTGGAGTGCTGAGCTTCAGATTGTGCTTAGCAGAGCTGAGGGTAGCTGTTGTCCTCCATAGGCCTGTCCTGAACTCTGCCTACATCTTTGTCTCTCTTCTCCATCCACGTACACAGTGTCTTGGTCTGTCCTTCTGACACGTGTGCATAAAACAACATTTCCTTCCTTGCCAAAGAGAGCAAACACGGAGATTTAGTCCAGCGAAACTCAGCAATAAAGTATAGGGACGAGGGCAGAAGGGGCAAGCTGAGGAAGCTCACTTGACCCTGTCTCACTGTAGAAACTTTTTCCTTCTGACCCCGCCTTGAAACATCTGCATTTAATAAAGCAAATGCAAATGCTGCCAGCAACTGAAAGCACTGTGAGAGTAGTTTCTAGCCACAGCTCATTAAAGGGCTCCCACTGTCCTTCTCAGCCACTGTGCACCAAGGAAGGATCAGGCCCAAAGGTCTCTGCAGTTTGTGAAGAGCTTGTTTGATGCCTCATCTTGGTGCACTTTACAGAGGAGTAGAAAAAGAGCAAAAGACCTCAATGGATGCAGAGAAGTCACTGCTGGGTTTATGTAATCTCTTCACAGGGTGCTATCAGACCTAAGGTTTAATCAGGTTTTAGAGGCCCAAGCCCTGATACAGTTAAGATAATGAGGAATAAAATAAACCAAGAATTTTTGAAGGCATCAAATCCTGCTATGGGCTATAATCCCTGTTCTTGTTAATAAGGGGTTGAAGGTTGCCATGATCTATTATTGCATCCTAAAAAATGGATTGCTTTCCCTTCCAATCCTGTTTCCCTTAGCATCCTCATCAAGGTGCTCCTAAGTTCTCTAGGAAAAGCAGTCATGTTCTAGTTTTCTGGTATATTTCTAAGCTAATTATATCAGAGCATGGAAACATTTACGGAACTGAAGCACTGTTATTCAGCTATGTCAGGGAATTTATGGGCCTGTGTAACTAGCAGAGATGCTGCGGAACTGTGAATTGAGGACAAATGGCTTTTTCATTGATAATGCCAGTGGCTGAGGCCAGAGCATTCATCAATATGTTGTAGCTCTTGGGATCCCGGAGGGACTGCAGGATTCTGCCTATCCCAGTATTAAATAACCCGTTAACAGGAGCAGAAGTCCAGGCTAGACTGCAAGGCTTTCCAGCAGCTCCAAGTACCACTGCTGCCAGATGCACTCAGGGGACCTTAGCTTTCAGAGTCAAGGCCTCCTTTGATGAAAGGAGAGCAAGTCTTCCTGCAGTGCAGGTACCAGTTTGCAGCCAGCAAAGCCAGGCTTTGGTTGTCCTCTGCAATGCCACCACCTCTGTCCCAGCTACAAACACTATACTGGGCATACACCCAGGGAGCATGAACTGCAGAGAGGGAGATGATAGCTCAGCTTTTCTGTCGAGGCTACCTTATGTTCAGCTTTTTGAGCATTCCCAGCCTGAGTATTGTGGTGCTTTTCCAAGCTGTGAATTCTGTTCTTCATTACTTTCAAGGAGGTTCTTCTTGGCCTCTGTTCCTCAGTAATGTGACTTTCAGTACAGAACTATGACTGTGTAGGAACCCATGCAAGCTGATGAGTCTTGGTGAGATGTTAATTACTTCTGACATACTAATAAATTAATAATTCTCTCATTTATTCCCTAGATTTAATTTCCCATCTCTGTGTTTTCTCTTCTTGTCATGCAAGCATAGTACTAAAAATGTTGGAAGGACTGAGGAGTGATTAAGAGAGGCAGGTGGGGAGAAGGCTCCAGACTGCCACTAGGCAGTCTTTTGCCCAATGAAGCTCTCTAAGCATGTACAGAAAATGATGCCAGCTACTGAAATAGCCCCTGGGGTTGCAGGGGCAGAAGGGTGAGAGGATTAGGAATGTTGTCTACACAGAAGCAGCCCCCCTTATGAAGAAACACGGTTCACACTGTACAGCACAGATGTCTTCATCTGAGCTGTCTGTCTGTACTAACCATGTGGCAAAGGGGAGAAAACCCTATTGCACAATTTGCCCAGTCTGTGTAAGAAATGTACCTTAGGCTGGGTCATCCTTAGCCTAAAAGTGTTTATTTCCTTTGATACAGAGGAGTCAGGGTGCTCAGCTCCATATTCCCATGTGATGTGAAAGGCAGACGTGTAGGAACCTGCCCCCAGTGAATTTAAGCCTTTCTCACCCAAGCTGGATTAGAGGGAAGGCTTTGCCAATGCATCTAGCAGTGCTTAAAGCAGCTGTTAGGAGGATCTCAGCCCAGCTTTCCTGAAGGTCTCAGCTTTTTACCTACAGAATCTATTTCATGATAGCACTTTTTTTTTTTTAATTTCAGAATGACTTCACATATTAGAAATAACTTGTGAAGTGAGGGCCCATAAAGATTTCAACATGGACTCCACAAATCGCAAGTCACAAAGGGGAACATCAGCCTCTCTTCCTCTTCCTCCAGAGTCTCCTTGGCAACCCTCTTTCTTGCCCAAATTTCTAAGCAAAGTGCTTGCCTTTTCTTCCCTCCCTTTGCAAACCACCCCTCTGTGAAAACTGACACTGCCTCTGGATCAGATTTCTTACTCATCACTTAAAGATGATGCATTTCAGCCCAATGCTCAGTCCAGCTTTTGTAAAATGATGCTTGGCTTCTCTCTCCCACCCCTGCCGCCCTCTTGAACTCATGGTCTACGAAACAGAGGTGCTGGAACCCCCAATTTATTTATTGCAGGGGTGGCTTTAGTGACAGCCTGATGCTGCAAGAGCCTGTTTATGTTTCCCATATTGGTACAGAGCTGCTCAAATGGATCATCCCTCTGGCACTGGCAGATAAGGGAGGAAACTTAAGATCCTACTGGGGTCTCTCAGGTCCTTTCTGTTATCGAGGAACAGGTTCTCATGTTTTGTTCCCTGGATTGCCCCTGTCCGTGGAGACACACCTGACTAACTTTGCTTACAATTGCTTGCTGGTGCAGAAGCAAACAAAAAATGGAGGCAGAAAGGAGTTTCATCGTGGGGAGGGAGGGAAATGTAGTCAGAGCAGGAGTAAGATGATGGTCGTTCTGGAAGTCTTTTCTATAATGCTATGATCCCTCTTACCACTCATCTCCTGTACCCCAAAACCAACAGGGTCTTTACCCAACAGAGGTCTGGGACCAAGGCAAAGAGTTTTCTCACCTTGTGGCTGTGCTGAAGTGAAGACAAACCCCCAAGAAGTGGATGGCTGCAACCTATGGCCATAATACTGGCCGCACAGAGTAAGACAATAACAATGGTGAGAGGCAGAGCCCTTCCCTGCCCCCCTTCCTGCGGGTGGCTAATCCGAGGAGATAGCTGAGCTGAGCAGTGGGAGGCCGCAGGGCCTCCCCCTCTCCTGCACCCGCTGCTGGATCCAGCCTCCCTCACATAAAGAGCATCCTTGAGTGCAGGGGGAAGGGAGAGAGGAGACGCTGGAGCAGCCATTCCCGCCCGGTGTGCAGGGGGAGGGGAGAGATGGGCTGGGAGGTGGTTTTATCGCTGCTCCCGCCATGAGCAGGAACAAAGCGCTGGGGCCAGGAATTCAGAGCAAGCAACAGCATTTCTATGCTAATGAGAGCTCAGAGCTGGATGCCGCCTGTGGCAAATTGGAGTGAAAGTTGGGGCTTGAAAGGATGCAACTTTTATGTCCGATGAGCATTGCTGGGTTCCAACACCTATCCTTCTCCCCGAGTTTTATTTTTAATTGACTCCTACCAAGCCGAAGTACACGCTGATCCGTTCCAAATGGAACAGCTGTTGAAACTGAAAATCAGCATCATAAAGTGCGGACGTATATATATTTCGTGGTGCTCACTTAGTGCTCCATTCCCAAACCACAGCAGCGTGCCCAGAACAAAGGACGCCTTGGCAGAGCGTTAACCCCGTCCTGCATCGCGTGCTGCCTCACACCTGTGCAGAGAGGGCTGCTGACTGGAACCTGCACTCCAGATCCTGTGCGCTGATGGATGCAGCAGTGTGAGGCAACGTGGTGGGAAAGGTCTGTCCCACAGCACCTTCATAACCCGTAAAGGAACTTAGCAGCTTCTCCTTTATCGTCGCTGCAGAACCTGAGACGTAGGATACCAGCAATGAGGGCTTTTATAGGAAGGACCATAAAATCTGTCCCAAACTGTTCAGAACTCCCAAATGCCCATGTTTTCTCTGATTAAGAGGACATGAGAGCAACTTGCTGGGGCAGTAATGGGTGCTGACTGTGACTTATTTCTTTTTGGAAAGGGAAAAGCTGATTAATATCTTCAGCTGCTGCTGCCTAGGACGTCTCTCTTGGTCATGCAGAGTTCTGTTCTCCTGCCGATTGGGCCTGGCATCTTCTATGGCCTGAATATCAGATCAAGAAAATGATGGGGGATAATGGATGGCCAAGTGTTTCTGGCATGATCTGCCTGTCTAGGGCCTCTTCTTTTCTAAGGGCAGGAGGAAGCAGGTATTCAGATCCTTTTGGCAACTATGAAAGCCCAAAGCTGATATGCCTCTGAGCAACACGCTGATTCCTGATATTTGCCCTTCTCCACATTTTGCCAGGCATCTCAGCAAGGTAGCAGCACTTCCATCAGCTCCATGCTACAGCTGCAGCAGGAAGGGCTTTGATCAGCAGGGTTAGAACCCAGGTCTCTTCTTTCTTTGCATAACTGTCCACCAACAGACTGGCACACAAAATCCCAATTCTTCAAAAACAAGACCTGACAAGGCACTGGCCCCTGGAGGTGAACTGCTGGACTTCCTTACCTTATACAGTCCCTATTTTTCAGCCGGTGTGATGTTTCGATCATCAGGAAACAGATCTGATGTGCTGGTGCTTGGTCCCTCTTGTAAATAAACCACCTCTTCCTACACAAAGAAAACACCAGCTGGCTAAGCCTTGACCATTCTGCTGTTTCTTCTCAAGGAACAATAATCCATGTACTCTGCATTGGAAAATATACTGAAGAACCCCATGAACAGCCAGTCTCCAATGTCAAAATGAATTCAACGTGGAAATGCTGCAAATGAGAGCAATTGGGATCCAACCAGTGTGCTGCGCTGAGCAAAGAGGCGAGAACCACCACCCTCGAGTCAGCTCTGGGCTAGCATGGTGCTGCAGGATCTGAGCACGGACAGTTTGCTCATTTCTCCCTGGAAAAGGGAGAAATTTCTAAGGCTGCTCTTCCAACTTCTTGATCAAGTCAGAGGATGAATGAGACAACAGGAACTCCACTGGGACCAGAAAAGACAGGTTGCTGCTGCAGTATTGCTTCTGACTTGGGATAAAGAGCGAGTGCTTCTCACAAAGCGTTATAGCTTCCACCTTTCAGTTTAGCAATAGGCCCTTCAAAAGCCCGCATGCCTCTGCTGCTGGCTGACCTTGGTGTGAAGGTGTCTTTTTGTGAAGTAGAGCAGTGATCCAGATGGTCTGGCCAGGGCTTCCAGCCATGGATGCTTCCTGCAAACCTTTCTGTAAGCAGCCAGAATCACTAATGGGGGAATCAAAGCTCAACTTTTCTCCTCTAGGAATTTGCAGCAGGCAATGTTAGTGGTTGTAAAGGGCCTGGATTCAAAGCCACAGGGAAGTTCTCCCAAGAAGGCTAGATCCTACTGCAGGGAAGTACCCAGGGGAACACAAGTCAACCACATGAACAGAAGGGTGGAAAACCCCAAGGAGGAACAGGAGCAGGGTGAGTGAATACAGATCACACTTTGCTAGCATATGTCAGCAGGACTTTTATTTTAAGGAACATGTCTCATCAGGGACATACTGAGTGTCAATCAGTTTAGATGCCTTGGCCTTTACTTAGGTGGTTCACAGGGAACCAAGCTGTTCAGAAAAGCTGCTGCTGATCACTGTGCTGGAATCTGAAAATTGCTGATAATTAAAAGCTGACTCCAAGATTTTTCCACAGTCTAGAACTATTTGCTTAGTTCTAAAACCAGAAAAAGCTTTTTTTTTTCCTAACCAACCAAAGAAATCCACTTTCAGACCTCTGATTAAATATTAACTACCTTGCACAGACCACAAGCAAGATCCCTAGCTATTTATTGCTCCAAAGGCAGCTGCAGCAAGAAGCAAACAAACAAAACCAGCCAGGAATGAGTGGTGTCATCCACATCAACAACTTTCCTGTGTGCGCTTGAGTCAGCTTGGAGCCAGGAGGCATTTAAGAGCACGTTTCACTGGGCTCAGCGCGCAGGGACCCAGCGCTGTCGATGCCTTTCTCTCCTAGGCCCACGTGTCTCCCAGCAGCTACCGCTCCTCCCTGCACTGCATGATTGAACTGACTACAGGCCCAAATCCATCGGCTAATGACGTCAATGATCTTCACTTTGGATAACACTGCAAAACCTCTGTGATGCCTGCAGAGCTAATATCACTTTGGGAGGGTAAACTGGTGACTGCCTGATTTATCCCCTTTTCATCCCCTTTTCAAAGCCTGCTTTAGGACCAGTGGAGGCCTGACAGTGCCATTTGGAGACACAAGCAGAGATGAAGAATGTGAGAGGCACAGAGCAGAGGCACAGAGCTCAGCTGTGGGACTGTCTGAGAGATGTTCAGCCTGTGCTGCAAATAGGCAGCCACAGAGGTTGATGCAGATGCCCGCGTGGAGCTTGCTGCAGCACTTGCCTCTGTGCAAAGACAGCAAGGACAGGAGTGCGGTAGGATTGTTTCCAAACAAGCTGTCTTGCCCACCTGGAAAATGATGGTGCACAAGTCTACTTGCTGCTGCCACCCTCATGCTGGCGCATGGAGCGTGCTACCCAAAGCAGCTGCCCCTTCATAGGGTTTCTTATACGCATAGAGCTAAGCAAGGGCCCTGGGTAGCAGAGCCGCTCTCCTTGCATGCCTCCGCTCAGGTATTTCAAGCCTTCAGTGGCTAAACCCTGGGTGAGGTGGGGCAACCTGCAGCGCTGCTTGGGGTTTGTCCCACTAAGTATCCAGGTAATGTCAACAGCTTTTGTACAGTCACTGCCATCTTTGAAGGCTTTTCGCCAGGTCCAAGCACCATTCAGGGTCCTGGAACAACAGGACAAAGGGTGTTTATTCCCCATCCTATTTCTAATTATTATTGGAAATAAAAAAAAAAAAAAGCAACTGTGCTATTGTTTGGGCCATGAGCCAGCCCTGGCGTCCCTCTCTCCTCCTGATTTCACAGGCGTATGCTCGAGTTTCTGATGCACCGAGATCAAATATCCCATCACTCAGAAGTAAGATATTATCCCCTATTACCAATTCAACGCAAGGAGTGCTCATTTTCTCCAGATTAAAAGCCAATTAAAGAACATTGCTTTTCAAGAGGAGAGGAAGCTGAAAGGAGTTTTTTTGTGTGTGTGGTTTTGTTGGTCTCTGGCAAGGAGGCAATGTCCCCTATTAGTGCTATCTGTGAGTTCTTTCTAAATCACATTGATTTTGCTTAGAACAGTTTGGGGTTCCTCTCTGCAGAGAAAAAAGGAGTAATTTGTTGTTGTTTCTGTGTTTCTACAACTCATATACTAAAAAGAAAAGGAAAAAGGAGATTTTACATGCTGGAGGATCAATGCTGTTTCTTTAAGTGAGCAGTTGGTGTTTTGGGTTTCAAAACTGTCTCAGGGCAAGGCAGCCCTCCTCTCAAGGTGAAGAGCATGCTCATAAATCTGGGAGAAGCTTCCAACCCAGAATATGCTGATTCCCCACTGCAGGGAGGGCAGAGCCGGCAGGAAAAGGGCATTTGCTCTGCAAACAAGCAGCAGGATGAGTGCTTGTAAAACGCTAGTCACAGGGGAGCAGGTGACATTCACTCCTGCTGCACTGAGATCTGGGGCACAGGGAGACTGGGAAAAGGTTGTTTTAAGCCATCTTGTCATGCTTAAAGGCCACGTGAGCCCCTGGTTTCTCCTGTCAGCTCCTAGCACAGGTCAGAGAAGCCTCAGGTCAATATTCAGCCTTCCACATCTCTCACTGGGCCCGGGGAAACCAAGACTACCTTCGAGGCAGCACGCTCTGCCCTGTCCCCAAATGCCTCCTCTTGTCCTTGTGCTCCATCACAAAGATAAACAGCGATAACTCAGTCCCGTTTCCCTGCATGTAGCAGAAACAAACAAAAAGCCTCACCGTCCACCATTTCAGGCTGCCTTTCTCGCAAGTACCCTCTCCATAAGCAGCTCTGTCTTCAGGCTTCCCCCAGCCTGCTACTGTTTTGTTGGCTGCTGCGTGTCTACCCTGCGCGCACGCTGCTCATAACCCCATTTTAATCAGTCAGCAATCAACAGCGAGAAAGCCCCCAGGCTTGCACATCCCTGGCTCCTGTTTGCCATTCCCATGCAAACCTTGCCTGAGAGTGGCCCTTTCTTGTTCCACAAAGGGGTATTTAGTTCCTGAAAGGAAGGTGCTCGGCGCAGCTGTCTGCTTCAGCAGGTAGGCAAGTGACCTCCCAGGGCCCTTCCGACCTGAATTATCCTGTTTCTGTGAGGAAGCTAACCGAGCACAAAAACATGTCTGTCAATCTGTCACTTTCTGTTCATTTCATTTTCATCTGTCATATATTAGCCCTGAATCCTACTGTCTACGGGCAGATAGTTATTTATTGTTTTCTCTTTTGTTTGCTTTTTACAGCTGCTTCCATTTGAATTGCATACACACGCGTGCGGATACATGCAAGCGCACACAAATAGCAGGGAGCGATTTTCATCAGGCAGTTTTTTTCGTTCCAGGCTTATTTTAAACGAAGAGAAAAGCCAGGAATAACTTGGTCTGACAAGTGACGCTTCACATTAAAACCAACAGCAAAATGCACCGCATTGTCCTCTCCATTGCACACCCAGGCAGGTCTCAGGAATGTGCCCAACTCCTTCAGCTCTGCTGGGGCTCTTTGCTGCTGCAGCAAAGCAGAGGGCCGGGTCATGCCTTTACTGTCAGTTCAGACAAGATCCAAGCCTGTCCGCCAAGGGCAAATGTGGAAAAAAAACGGGAGGAGCCCGGGGAAAGGACAGCCATGCTGGGGCCCTGGCAGGATCCCTCCCTCTCCCCTTCATTTCCGCCCAGGGAAAGGAAGACTTTTTCTTGCCTTATTTTTTTTTTTTTCTCTCCTCTTTCCCCCAGCATTCCCTCGCTTGCTGCTCACTAAACCTCTGTCTCAAGCCACTCCATTACCATGGCAACGGGCCGAAAAGGAGCAGATGGTCCCGGCGAGCTAAGTCCCAATTAGAGCAGGAGCCACACACGGGGGAGCAGCGCCGGGGCTGCACCCCGGCCGCATGCCTGGCCCCAGTCCCACAGAGGCAGATCTGCACCCCGGTGCCCAGGGCATCTGGGAAGGCTGCAGGGTCACCAGGCAGTCCCGCGGCCACGGGACCCAGGAGGGACAAGGCCAGAGCGAGATTGTGCCTCCTGCTTCAAGTCAGGGGCTTGGGCACAAGGGACAGCTAGGATTTATTGCTGTCTCCAGCCAGCAGAGCACTTCCTATGTCCGGGAATGGCCACATTTACTTGGACATCCATGCAAATCCTCCTGCCTCTCTTTTCCAACCCTGGTTTCTAGGACCAATGGGTTTTGCAACAGTGGGGCTCAGGGGGTCGGACCTTTCCCTGTGCAAAGCAAGCAGGCACAGGCCTCGGTCTGTCTGGGAGTGCCAGGGAGCCCATGTTCCAGACAGAGCAGATGGGGGGCAAGGGCTGAGGTGGGCGAGGATAAAACTCAGGCACTAATCTCCCCGGGGATTAACTGCCAAGCCTGTCTGCATGGGGCCATGGCGCAGGGCTTTGGGTCAGGCAAGCCGCATCCAAGCCATCCTGGAGGTACCCACCACTCCTCTTGAGTGCTTAAGGGCTAGGCAAGCCACTGCACCTAGAGCAAAGAAAGGTGCTTTGCAGGAACGCAGACCTTTTCACTCTTCATCTGATTTTCAGAGCTAGCCATAAGACTGCTATAACTTGGGTGTAATGAAGCAGAGACTGGGCTGTGCTCCAAAACCACCCCTTCACGTTTGCAAAGCTACCTGAATATCTGCAAAGGGCAAAGGCACCTAAGGGAGCCAAGCCTTGCTGCAAAGAAGAGCAGGGAAGAGCAAGTGGCTTTTCTATTAGAAATCTCAGTGTCTCTCACAGAATGTCTCAGCTGCTCAGGCCTGTTTTCTTTTAAGAGACATAAAGCAACACTCACTCTACAGAGCAGGATCCTGGTGGAGCTGCAACCACCACTATCACAATTCAGCCCCAGATGAATGATGAGTGTGCGGAGCTGGGCTGAGCACCGTAGGGGCCATGCAGCCATCATGCTTGCACCTTGCATCCCCTATGGGCCCCAAACCTTGGGTCTGCAGATGCAAAAGAGACTGGGGATAGGGAGAAAAGCAGGAAGCAACCTGGGGAGAGATGCAAAGAGGTGGCGTGGAGCAAGCATGGTGGCAGGGTAAGACTAGGGCGCTCCTCCTGCTCGCACCAGCCGCTCCCGTGCTGAGCTGCTCCCTCTCCCGCGGTGCTGGCACGCGCTCAGGGATGCTGGCCTGGGGGCCGGCCCGGCCCAGCCGGCTCTCAGCCCGCACCCGTGGGAAGCACCGAGCCCGTCCTGCCGCCCAGGTGTGGCCCTGCGCCTCGGGGCTGCCGCCGGGTGTGAGCACGGAGCCAGCGCGGATGTGGCCAGGGAGCTGGGGGCAGCGATTCGGGGTGGGCCGTGCAACACACTGCAGAGCTGCAGCGGGCTCCAGCTCCCTCCCGACCCCGAATGCTGGCAGCAAACTCCATGCTGTCACCCCTCTTCCCCGAAAGCCCAGCAGCAGGAGGGAGTGGTGATGTGGCTTCCCCATGCCAGTTTAGAGGTCAGGGACAGGCATGGGGAGAGCAAGCAGTGCTCGGACTCCTGGCTCATCCCATCGCCAAAGACACACGCTAGCTCAGCAGAAAGCAGCGGCTGCTGGCCCCCTCCTTGGCTGCTCCAAGAGGAGGGCAGAGCGCCCTGGAGTGATGCTGGGGCATGCAGCCCTCCCTCCCTCCCTCCTGCAGCTCGGCAAGCCTTGGAAACCCACAGCTTTTCCCTGCGGAACAGGTTCTGCATGGGGAGCAGCCATGCCCGCTTCCCACGCCTGCACCCCCACGCCAGTATCCCCCTCCCCCTTTTCTTTTCCTGTTCCTGGATCAAAGCTGCCTCTCCTCCCTGTATTGCAAACATTATTCTGTGGCTAGATAAGGAACTCTCTGGCAGCTCTTTATTAATCCCATTGGAGGCAGGTAGCAAGTGGAGAAAAAAAGCTTCCATGAGGCCAGGGGAGGGACTAATGTGCCATGAGGCACCTTTACAAAAAGAAAGGGATTTTTTTTGTTCTCCAAAAAGTCCCATGCAAGTCATGAGTAATTGATAATTATCGAAAGTTAAACCTCGCCATTCCTCTTTTCATCCCGACCATGTTTTTGTGATAGCTCTCCCAGTCAGACCTGCTCCCAATCTGGTTTGCCAGGGTGTTTTGGGGAAAAACAGACACAACCTGAGGTTGGTCTTGGAAACAGTACAATGGATCCGGTAAGGGATCAAGGAAGAGGACCCAGGGGATGTGGAAAGACCTCCAGACAGAGTGGATGAAGGCACTGAACTAGCTGGTTTCTTGCTTTCATGCTGAGCCTCATCCCCACATCTGCTTGTGAGTCTCCTTTCCCTTCTGCAGCGTACCTCACTGTTCCCTGGTCCGCAAAACCCCACACATCTTTTTGTGGCATACCCCTTTCTAGGGAAGAGCTTCCCCAGCGTGGGAATACCTCAGAGACATGCACACATGGCTAAAGTTCTCATCTACCCGGGACGCAGACTAGAAAGGTTTTGCAGCATAAATCCATGTGCTGCCAGACGCAACTTGCATGAGTACTGTACTGTGCGATGGCTCACATGAGAAACAAGTTTAATGGTTTGTAGGGCCGGTGTTTTTGCATTGCTCCCTGTCCCTTCTTATTGAAGGACCAGGCAATTTTCAAAGAGTTTATGCATGCAAACAGGCAGGGTACTAGTGTTTTATGCACCCGTTTCAATGGGGAGACTTGACCATAGTCCCCATTTCTTGCGAACAGTCATTTCCCTGCAAATATTTCTTGGAATAACCACAGAAATAACCTCAGAGCAAAGCTAGTGGTGTGAGAAATAAACAGTCTTTTGCCATTTAAACAGGCAAAGAAGCATTGACCCTCTTCCTCACACCAAAGACTCAGAGTAGAAAGAAACTGGGTCCAGTGTTTGACCCAACAGAGAAATTTGTATATATATATCACTTTTTTTTTTTTTTTTTTTCCTTCTAAAATCCCTGGGCAGGGAGCAGTCTGATCTCAGCTGCAATGAAAAATGACAAAAGAGAGGAGAGTCACCTTTGCCTGTGCTTTGCAATAGGTCTGCTGCCTGTATAGAGTAACTACTGCAGGATCAGTTGTGCAAGGCACCCTGCAAACACAGGGCAATATGAGCAGAGCAGAGAGGGACTGCTACCAGCAGCTTTTGACAAGAAAAGGCACACAGAGGTGAAAGGAGCTGGCCAAGGATGTTTCAGGGAGCCTGTGGCGAAGCCAAGGAATGATGCCAGCGCTTCTGAATTCAGCCCACTTTGCCATCACCTCCAGGCCATTCTTTCCCTCTAAGTAAAAGCTGATTCAACCTTGGTAGAAATCAGTGTGAGGCAGCAGGTATTCCCATTTCCAACAAGTACAAAGGAGCTGTAAGGTACTCTGCAGGCACAGCAGCCACCGGGATGTCAGGAATACGAAAATATATACCTAAAAAGAATGGTTTTAACCTTATATTTCCGAAAGTGAGTTTATAGCTAGCGAAAGGTCTCAGATCAATACAACAGCGAGACCACAAATTGGAGTCCTCCCCTTAACCACAGAAAGGGTACAGCTGAGACAGCATCTGTACAAACAGCCTGCCCACAGCCTCTGCCAGCGTGCCTCAGCTCTGACCTTGAGGACTTGCCTTGAAGTACAAGAGGGAAACTCCCCTTTTCTCCTTCCTCTCCCCTTCCCATGCAGCCCTTGGTGTTTGTCATCCAGCTGGGAGATCATTGCTGGCTTATTTTGTTTGGATTCATTCTGTCTAGAGAAGAAGCTGAGTGCTGACAAACTCATTCCACACGCACAGCCCTCTGGAGAAGGCATTGTGCTCAACATGCAGGTAGAAAGCAAGTTTTAATAAGGGATTCAAGGGGATTTTGCAGCACAGATTTTGAGGCAAATCCAGCCTTAGAGAGAGTTTAGCCACCAGGCTGGGCCAGGCATTTCAGACCGTGAGATGCAATTCCTCATTCATATGCCCCCTTTATAAACAAGCCTTTCTTCTCCTCTTCTGCCCCACAGCTGTACATGTGCTCAGGCCCATGCCCCAGGGACCTTCAAAGACTACATTATAGGTTCTCCCCATACAAAGTTTGGATTGATACAGCTGTCAGGCTTTGGCCACATTACCCCTGCTAATTGGAATTACAATAGGCAGACTGCAGCTTTCACCCCATCTCTCTGCTCCTTGTCATAATGTAATCAAAATTTCTCTTGTTCTTTCTTTATCACAGAGCGTGACAGGAGCAGAGGCACTGGCAGCCACATGGCCTCCAGAGAAGGGATTCCTGTGGATCAGTACGGGGCTGGGAAGCGTGGGGCCTGGGAGGGATGTGCTTCCCTCCACTCCCTGCCAGCTGCCTCCTGAATTCCTCCGTGGTGGACAGGCAGAGCAGGGGTACCCAGGGAGGACATGGCTCCCTGGGAGCATCGCTTCTGTGGGATGGGCTGCTCCCCACCTTGGCAGCCCCTGCTAGTACTCCAGAGCATCCCGTCTGCCCAGAGGTTCTTGTCCACCCCTGCTGCTCAGCAAGAGATGGCTGCTAGCTGTAGGAATGCAATGGAACGGGGCATCATGGGATGAGCAATGCCATGGGCATGGCACGCTGATGGAAACTCAGCACGAAGGAGGCAATGCCAGTTGCTTGGATAGGAAGCAGCGAAGCCGCGATAGCGTCTGCAGGCTTCGGTTAAGTCAGGATCCCCGCCGCACAAGGTGCCGCACGAAGAAGTCTCTGCCCCAGCAAGCTTCCCTGTAGTGACTCACAAGCTCCTGCCCACAGCTTGCTCACTGCTCCTCGCCTACGCGCAGCAGCCCTGCCAGCGCGAGGCCGTGCGTGCCTCGCTCGCACCACCCCTGAAGACTTGGCTAATTTACGGGACTGGGGTGATACACAGCGGGCAATAGATACAGCAGTTGTGATTTGCTGATCACTATCAAATGGCAATAATGCAGGGCTGCTCTAACCAGGCGGGGAAGTATCGGCAGCTCTGACCTACTCGGCTCCCCCGAGACTGGCCATAAACAAAACTTAAATAATTAGAGGGCTTGGGCGGAGATACAGCTTCTAAGTATTCCTAGGCGCAGGCAAAGAAAGGAAATAAATTCTTGGAAGGTGCCAGGCTGGATGGGACAGAGGGAGGCTCATTTTCCACATCACTTGAGAGCAACCGTTATAAATCTCACTGAAAGATGCACCTCCCCAGGCTAGTGATATTTTTAAATTCAGAGAGAGAGGGAAAAGAAAAAAAAAAAACAAAACATGTTTTAGCATTTACACCACAGGCAAAAGGGATATTTAAGAATCAGGATACATTTTGAAAGCCTGTTTCTGCCATGCCAAGAAAGAGAGCAAGAATTATCTTTCTATAGTGGGACAGCTAGAAGTATTAGCTCTAGAGAAGTCACTGCTATCACTGCCCCCGTCTTTAGGCTGGGAAATTGGACTCTCAGAAGGGCTGATGTGGGGAGTGAGGGGATGAAGACTCCTTCACTGGCAAATTGCTGCTTTAGTTCTCAACTGGATCAGTTATAAATTCAAATCAGCTCCCCTAAATCCTGTCAGGGGACATTAAGCCCTGCTTACTTGGTGTCTGGAATCACATCCCTTAGGAGCTGAGACCATGCAGTTCTAGGCAGGGACAACGCTATCATCTACCTCAGCAGCTTTCCTCCTGCTGAATTTGGACCTGCTTCTAATTCCTCTTGGGACTTGAGGCACTGGGAACCTTCCCTGTTTTACAAGCTGTGCTCTGTGCAAGCCTCTCACCCCTTGCCAGAGCTGCTGCCATCCTCCCAGCGAGATCCTATTTAGCCCAAATCAAAGGGATCCATGAACACACCCATGAGACATCAGAAGAGCAAGCAAATCCCCAAACAGTCCACCTCTAAAGATCAGAGCATGCTGTAATCACTCCCTAGACAAGGAGATCCTGGGAAGTCCTCCCCCATCCCTGGGTCCTTGGCATTGAAATGCACAAGAGAAACATTCAGCAAGTTCAACCTTGTCACTGGGAAAAATCTCACAGAGTTCCTAGCCTCTCCCTAGCCCTTGCAATCCCGCAACCCCCTTTCCCTGTGCAGCAGATGTTCAGAGGGTGCCACAGAGGTGGCATTGCTGCTGATCGGAAGGCCTGGGTCTTTCACATCCTTGCCTGCAGCTGGCAGGCAGCACCTGGACTGGACAGCAAGAGAGGCAACTGCAGATGTCACCAGCAATAGCATCAGGTCCCCTCGCCCTCCAAGCACTCCTCTCGCTGCTGCCCCAGCGGCAGCAAAGCAAAGCAAGGGGTGACAGGAATGCTGGCGGCAGGCTGGACGTGCCTGTGCAGGGGCAAACACTGGGACAGAGCGGCAGCCGGGAACATGCGTGTTATTTCACGTGCTGGTGCACATGAAGTCTTTCATAACCATAGCCTCAAAGAGAAAGGCGAGAAGCCTTTTCGAAAGCCTTTCGTAAGAAACCATGTGCTTTTCCTATATGACACAACGAGCACAGCACTTGGCTTTGAAGTTGTGACGTTAGGTGTCCCGCAGGTCAGTTTAGCCTGAGACAGCCCTTTCTTCAACACCGGTGAGCCAGATCTCGGCCCCGCAGTGCACAAACATGAATCCACCGTTCCAGTGAGCTACAGCATGTCCGACTGTGGGGTGCAACACACGGACTGCCAGGGGAACCGAGAGGGGACCCGTGTCGCAGGGAAACCACGGCAGCTGACACCAATTAGTGCACGGCAAGGATGCTGCGACGATACGCGTCCCTCATCCTCAGTGGCCATAAATGGGCACAGTCTCAGTCCTCAAAGGCCTCCAAAAGGCACCGCTCCTTGCAGCGGTGTGCTGGTCCCCAGCCGCTGTGCCTTTGTGCTGGCTGGCACGGGGGAGAGCACGGGCAGGCCGAGCCAATGTGCGCCCGTGCAGTTGTCTGCAGTGCCAGTGAATCACAAGCTGCTGCCTTCAGCTCTAGCCTCCGTAAGTGTTGGTTTTGCAACTAGGCTGATCTTGAGTAACAGAGCAAGGTGACATCAACAAGAGAAGCAGTAATAAGAAGGAATACTGTATTCTGTGACCTCTTTAAAGTCTTTTTCCTATCTGTATGTGCAGGCCCTAAAATGACCGTGACCATGAACACACCACACCACTTGCAGCTTAATTCCGCCGTTAAGTGGAGTATTCCTGACACCAAGCTCTCCTTGGGGCTTTAATGTGCGACCCTCTCCTGCCTCCCCCCAATATTGAGTCTGTTGGGCGCGTTAGCACAAGGCCACCCCATTGCAGCGATCATAGCTCCTTAGTCACAAGGAGCTTGGGCTTTTGCACACCAGGACACCAGGACTTGCTCTTCTTTTCTAGTCCCTGGCCAGTGGGAGGTGGAGAAGATATTTCAAGGCAGGAGGAAGGTCGAGCACAGCTGGGGATTTGCGTTTGGGGGTCAGTTATGACTCCATGGTTTGCTGATAAACTTACCCAGCCCCGACTCTGGCTCCTTTGTTTGGGCTGCTCAAGGACAGACAAGGATTCGTTGCTGTTCCCCCCGCCCTGAGTGCCATAGTGCATTGCACTGGGCTGCATAGCACCAGGATTTCTGCTGCTGTGCTCCCCTATCTACCCTTGCTTCTTTGCCTCCAAATAATCCCTGCTTATCATGTTAAACTCTCCCATAGCACCAACATTTCTGCCCACCACGGATCATTTGCAACCCCTGACTTTCCTAGGATACTCAGCATAACATGCCTTAATGACAGGCCTCTGCTTAGTGTGTCAGATACTCTTCATCCCAGTGATGTATGGTCCTAAATCCAGAGCAGAAATATGCCCTAAGGCTCCTGCCTTAGGCTGTCCTTCCTAGTGGCAGGCAATATGGCCTGCAAACGGCCTCTTAACTGGTAAGCTCCTGGCTCCAGGGGTTATTTTGCCAGTGGATAAGGAATGACACCCAATCTTGCCAAGTGTGGGGCCCCCAGTCCAGAAAGCAGTTACTGAAATGGATGCTTGCTGCTGAATCTGCTTGATGTGGCCACTGGCCCTCCGCCGTAGTGGCCAGGACTGGGTTGCTGTGTCTTTAGCCTGGCACAGAAAACACGGCTGTTCGTGCTCTCAGGTGGCCGTGGGGTGCTCGGCTCCCACACAGATGGGTCATTGTGCTCCGAAGCGCTCGTGCCCGTTACCAGCAGAGACGTGCTGGATGCTGGCCACCAGCTGTGAGCTGCAGGCTCCCTCTGTCCCCGCTCGCCCTGTCTCTGCATGCCTCACTATTGAAAGGGGAGGGAAAAGGATTTACCAGGGGAAAGGAAAAATAGACTTGAGATCAGCCCAGTCTTGGGCTTTTCCTGGTAGAGAGGAATTGCTGAGGACAGGATGGAGGCAGGGTCCAGTCCTGGAAATACCTGCTGCCTCACAGCCTTGTGGCCCAGCTGTACCCTGCTGCATAAGACACAATGGGATGTGATTTGCAGGTCCTTCTATAACATTCCTGCATGGCCAGAACCAGGTGGAGCCACTTCACTGTTTCCACTCCCATCCTACAGTTAAAAGGCAGGTGGGCTGGGGGTGAGGACATAAAAGCTTCCTTCCTGGGTTGTTTTTATTTGTTTTCTTTCCTTCTCAGGGAAAGGGAAGTTCCTAGAAAAAATGCCTCTCTTCAAGCCTTTTCTTCCTCTGTGTGTAAAGGTTTAGAAAAGATGCAGAGTGCTGTTGTGTATCAGTCTTGAACTGTACCATCCCAAAACCAAAAACAGAAGATTTGGAGCAGAAGACAGAGTTGTGAAGACAGTGCTCGGAAAGGCTTTCCTTCTGTGCCATACCAACTAACAGTCAAGAAGGACTATAAGCCTCCTGCAAATGACAGCT